>PVJS01022538.1:9981-30531 GCA_004027185.1 Glis glis
TCCCCGGTACCGCAAAAAAAAAAAAAAAAGAAAAGAAAAGAAAAGAAAAACAGGAGGGAGATCAGTAGAACAGGGGAGCAGGGGAAGAAAGGGACTGAGGGTAGGGATTGATACTGGGGGGTGAGATCTATCAAATTATGACTACAAACCGGGCCTGGTAGCACACACCTGTAATCCCAGTACTTGGGAGGCTGAGGCAGGAGAATCTCAGGTTTGAGGCCAGCATGCAGTACGTTGGGGCTACCCTGTTTCAAAAAATTTTTTAAAAGGGCTGGAGGTGTGGTTCAGTGGTAGAGTGTCCCGGGTTCAGTCCCCAGTACCCCCCCCACACACACGCAGAGTCTATGCATGTATCAATATGCCACAATGAAACCCACCATCCTGTATAATTAATATGCACCAATAAAAGTAAGATACATACAAACAAAAAAGTTTAAAGACCGGAGCTCTAGGGTCTCGCTACTCAAAATAAGCAACGTCAACACCACCGGGGCGCTTGTTAGAAGTGATGAGTCTTAAGCTCCACCCCAAACCTACTTAAAATCTGCATTTTACCCAGATACCCAGGTGATTTGTGTAGAAATTAAAGTATTAACCCATGCTCTGTAGTACAGTCAGTGCCTGCAAGATTCCGTCGCTTCACCTTCTCACGACCCTTGATAGTGTCAGATATTTAAAAATTTGCCAATCTGATGAGTATGGAATGGATATTTGAAGATCCTATTGGTCTTTTTCCCCCCTTTAAATGCATTTCTATGTTCTTTTTCTCTATCATCCTTATGAATCAAATCTCTTTCACCTTCCTAGCCACCCTCATCAGGGTGAACCCCGCAGATTAGGCATCTGGGAGTGTGCGCACACAGACAGCACCGGCTGAACTGAGACTCCCAGGCCAGCAATTGAACATCAGGAGCTCAGGAACCCAACCAAGCAAGCTGTCAGCCCCAGAATCTACCCTGGTTGCAAGAGTGGAGCTGGTCCAGCTCAGCCAATGTCACTATATACCAGGCACTGCTCTCTGTGAACATCTTCCTAAGGCAACCATGGCAGCTTGTCTGTCTGGAGTAGAAATCCTTGGGTTGGTGAGGGCTCCAAACACAGAGCAGGTCCTTGTAGGCCACCAAGACCAAGAAAGTTTGCTGAATGACTGCAAACAAGATACTTTATCTAGGTAGATACAGTCATAACTGTGAGACAGCTTACATTCTAACGCCCAAGGTCCTGGTCACTCCAGAAATTCAGTGACAGATGAGCAAGAAAGGATTACGAATTGATATTAAAGGGAAAAAAGACACGTTGGTGTAGACCACTGGTTGTATTTCTTATTGCATTTTAATTCTAACATGCTCCAAACTTGTCCTCCAATGGTCACTGTGTTGAAAGACGGGGGGACTTTTTAAATCCTTTGAAAATGATTGACTTTTTCCTTTCATTTAATGATCATAGATGCCTCCAACTCTGGGAAGACAGTGTCCAGGTACCACTGAAATGACTTGCATCTCAATTGGTTCCTTAGTTTAACACGCTCACTAATGTTTCCGTAGCTCATGAATTTCAAAGCAGGTCTTCGAAGAAATACCTGCTCCTAAATAAAAAAATAGAGAATCACCTCATGAAACCAAACAAATCTTTGGTGATCAGATCATGATATCAAACAGAACAGCATATATTTTTGGCATCTGAACTAAAAAAACAAAAACAAAAAAAATCAAGCCGGGCATGGTGGCGCACTCTTGTAATCCCAATACTTTGGGAGGCTGAGACCGGAGGATCCGGGTTCGCGGCCAGCCTCAGCTACTTAGTGAGGCCCTCCGCAACTTCGTGAGACCCGGTTTCAAAATAAAGTATAAAAATTAGGGCCGGGGGTGTGGCTGGGAGGTAGAACGCCCCTGGGTTCAATCCCTGGTACCGCAAAAAAAAAAAAAAAAAATCCTTCTATACAGGGAGGGAGAGCAGAGACGCACCATGGGACCTCAGATCTGCTCACCAGCACGTGCTCAATACATTAATCCTGTGCTAGGGCACAGGATTCTGCTTCTCAGGAGCCAAAAGTCACCTCTGCCTATTGTGGTGCCCCCTTTCTCTATACACTTAACAATACTCAAGGGCAAACCTTCCCTGCCTGGTCCCAGTGAATACTTGCATCTTTTCAGAATGGGGGGTGATGTGACGCTGGGCGCGGTGGCGCACGCTTGTAATCCCAGTACTTTGGGAGGCGGAGACCGGAGGATCCAGGTTCGCAGCCAGCCTCAGCTCTCTCTCTCTCTCTCTCTCTCTCTCTCTTTCTCTCTCCTTAGCGAGGCCCTCCGCAACTTCGTGAGACCCGGTTTCAAAATAAAGTATAAAAAATAGGGCCGGGGGCGTAGCACAGAGGTAGAACGCCTCTGCGTTCAATCCCCAGTACCGAAAAAAAAAAAAAGAAAGAATGGGGGGTGATGTGGTGGTTACGGGGAAGCAGCCTGGATTCCACTCCTGGCTTGCCATTCAGTACCTGTGACCTTTTTTGTTTTTTGGTACTAGGGATTGAACACAGGGGCATTCTACCTCTGACCTACACCCCCAACCCTTTTTTTAATTTTGAAACAGGGGCTCGCTAAGTTGCTGAGACTGGCCTGAAACCTGTGATCCTCCTTTCTCAGCCTCCCAAGTACTGGGATTACAGGTGTGCACCACTGTGCTCGGTTACCTGTGATGTTGGATGAGTTACTGCCCCCCTCAAGAGGTTGCTACAAGGACTAAGCACGTGATGCACGCACACTGCCGGGAGACGGAGGCAGGCATGAGGGAGTGTCACATCTGTGTTAGTCCTTATTATCAGCACATCTGGCTAGTTGAGTGTGTGCTCTGACTTAAGGAGGTGCTGAGGATGATGCCTACGGAACACACGAGTCCCGTGTTGACAGAGGTGTTCTAAGTGGACCGAGGACTCTCCAAAAGCAGGACCCTTGAGTTTGCACCTGTGTATCCCCAGGTCCTGGCATGGAGGGAGTAATAGTGTTGAACCTGAGGGGTCTCACTTATCCAAGTTAGCACGTATGGGGGTGCCAGGTTGGATTCTCCCTGGGGATTCTTGACCATTGTAGGCCTCTGCCATCGCGTTCTGCCACCTACTTCCCCGAGGTAGACTGGTGCAGGGGACAGGCCTTGGCACGGGACAGGGCTATCACCTTGGAGGGAGTGAAGACCTGAATGAGCTCAGGCAACATCTCCCAGTCCGAAGCTCTCTCTTCCTCTCTCAATCCCTGGCACTCACTAAATTTCCTAATGTGTTGTCACACAACCTGTTGATTCTATGCATAATATGCTTTTTTTTTTTGGTACTGGGTATTGAACCCAAGGGCATTCTACCTCCAAGCAATACCCCCAAGCAACACCCCTTTTTATTTTTTTTTTAATTTTGAAACAGGGTCTCACTAAGTTTCTAAGAGCCTCACTAAATTGCTGAGGTTGGCCTCAAATCTGCAATTCTCCTGTCTCAGCCTCCCAAGTCCTGGGATTACAGGTGTGCACCACTATGCCTGGCTCACTGAGGTTTTTGTTGTTGTTGCTGGTTTTGTTTTGTTTTGCAGTACTGGGGATTGAACCCAGGGGCATTCTACCTCCGAGCTACACCCCCAACCCTATTTTTATTCTTTATTTTGAAACAGGGTCTCACTAAGTTGGGGAGGGCCTCACTAAGTAGCTGAGGCTGGCTGCGAACCTATGATCCTCCTGTCTCAGCCCCCCAAGTACTGGGATTACAAGTGTGTGCCACCATGCCCGGCTCACTGAGGTTTTCATTGTTTCCCCCCACACACAATTATAAAGGAAATTGAATGTTATTACTTTCATAACTTAAAAACTTGAATTAAAGAAGCATAAGATGAAGGCCAGGACACGCACGGTCACAGAAAGATTCCTACATGTTTCTATTTGGCTGAGATGGGGTCTTCTTGGGGTTCCTGGCCTTACTAGTTTGTGCAAGGCATCTGAATGGACGTGCACCCTTTGAGGTCCTGGCAAACGGCTTAACCCCTTGGGGGAAATGCACAAATGGAGGGGCATAACTTTGATAGAGAAATCTTTGTTGATAGAAAAGAGGTTCTCATGTGGTCCCTAGACCGCATCTCTTGGGAAACTGGTAGTGGGGAAAGAGAATCTAAAGATTTGCACTTGGGGATGGAGCAAGGGAGGGGCTGTTTGCCTTGGAAGCGGGGGGGGGGAGCAATTCTTTGGGTAGAAAAGTAGATCTGGGAAAAAGGTCTTCCTTGTATTGATTGACCTTTGAGAAACGTGACTTTCCCTAGAAATTAACATTTTTTGAAAACATGGTGCCAGTACAGCAGTTAGAATCAAGCCATTGAGAATAACCTGGGGATCGGTGGATGCATGGCTAGGGACATCACTGCCGGGCGTGGGGATGCAGGCCTGCAACCCCAGTCCTTGGGAGGCTGAGACAGGAGGATCGCAGGTTCAAGGCCAGCCTCAGCAACTTGGTGAGACCCTGTTTCAAAATAAAAAATAAAATGGAGCTGGGGGTGTAGCTCACAGGTAGAATGTCCCTGGGTTTGACCCCCAGTATGAAAGAGAGAGAGAGAGAGAAAGGGAGGGGAGGGGAGGGGAGGAGGGAGAGAGGGAGGAAGGAAGGAAAAGGAAAGGAAGGAAGGGAGGAAGGAAATGAAGAGGGCACACTGTTAAGGGAAACAGAGAAAAGGATAAAATGTGTCTCGGGAGAGACAGCAGCTTCCCGAGCACCCCGCCCCGCACCTCACCTTGTACTGGTCCAGCCACACATGCACCAGCCTCAAGCAGTTGCGGGAGAAGGCGTTTTGCTTTTCGGGGTCTCTGTAGGCTTGCTGCCGGCTGATGTGGCCTACTCGAGAGCAGGGGATGACAAAGAGCTGGCCTCCGCACATCCAGATCTAGACAAGAGAAACAAAACCATATGAAAAGATGCTTGCTAGGAGTGGGCAATTGCTGGAGTGTGTATGTGTTGGGGGGTATGGGTACTGGGGCATTCGACCTCCAAGTTATGCCCTCAGTGAGAGGGCCGAGGCCTGTCTCGGAAGCACACTGAGATTATCATCTTGGACCAGCCCAGTTTGGATACATGGTATTTGGCTGGGTTGGATCTGTCCACAAGCGGACACATTCCAAGGGACCTGGTGTAATCTTTAAGGTGCTGTCTTTGATGTCGTCTCCACCCAGTAATGGTTAATCCCTCCTTCCCCTAAATTTGTCACATGCCTGCCTCACTGACCTTCTTTATTGTGACCTGAGATAATTGCTGATTTCTGTGTTTGATTAAATTTTAAAGTTCCTATAAAAATAAGGCCCTGGCTATAGAAGGTCAGGAGAATTTGTCATCTCTATCTCCTCCCCGATCCCCCAATTATTAAACGTAATTATTTTGCAAATCACTGTATCAGACTTCGTGTTGCTTCATGTGAGAAGACCATTGTTAGAAAGCTGCCTGGTGCAGTGACCTTCTGTGGCTGGAACCACGGAATTTAGGAAGCTGTCTGGGCAGCAACCTTCTGTGGCAGGAACCACAGAGTATTTGTTAGGAAGCTGCAGGGAGCAGCGACCTTCCGTGGCAGGAACCACAGAGTAGATCGTCTGCCGGAGTTACTGCAATACCTCAGCCCTTTTTATTTTATTTGTTTTTATCTTTTTGTTTTGAAACAGGGTCTCTGAGAGTCTCACTAAGCTGCTGAGGCTGGTTTTAAGCCTGCAATCCTATCTCAGCCTCCCAAGTGCTAGGATTACAGGCGTACGCCACCACACCAAGCCTTGGATTTTTTTTTTAACAAATGTATTACTAGCTAATATTTATTAAGTTTCTTATTTCACTTAATCCTTACAGACAGCCTTACTCTGTAGCTACTGTGATTACCCCTATTTTATAGGTGAGAATGCTAACATATGGATCGGTGAAGAGGTTTGCCCAAAGAGAAACAGTTAAGTGGGGAGCACAGGGTTCAAATTTAGGAAGCCTGAGGCCAGGCGTGGTGGCACACACCTGTAATCCTAGTACTTGGGAGGCTGAGACAGGAGGATCACAGGTTCAAGGCCAGCCTCAGCAAGTTAATGAGACCCTCTGCAACTTAGTGAGACCCTGTTTCAAAATAAAAAATAAAACAGGACTGGGGGGGGCAGGTAGTTCAGAGATAGAATACCCCTGGGTTCAATCCCCAGTGCCACACACAAAAGTAATAATAATATTAGGGCTGGGAGTATAGCTTGGAGGTAGAACACCCCTGGGTTCAATTTCCAGTATCAAAAAAAGAAAAGAAAATTTCTGAAGTCTGACCTGAGAGCCAGCACCCTGAATCCCAGGCGGTCTCCTTTCCCCTGTTAAGTATTGCTACGTGTAAGCAAGTAACGGGGAATGCCAGGCTCGGCTGAATTCAATTCATTGTTCATCCTTTTGGTACTTACAACACTTGTTTTCCCCTTTGGTACTGGGAATTGATCCTAGGGGCATCCTATCTCTGAGCTATACCCCAGCCTTATTTTATTTTGAAACAGGGCCTCACTAAATTGCTAAGGCTGGACTCAAACCTACAATCCTCCTGTCTCAGCCTCCCAAATACTGGGATTACAGGAATGTGCTACCACACCTGGTTTACAGCACTTTTTTTGTTGTGGGGGAGCACTAGGGATTGAACCCAGGGGCATTCTACCTCCGAGCTACAACCCTTAGCCCTATTTTAGTTTTATTTGGAAATACGATCTCACTAGGTTGATGAGAGTCTCACTACTTGCTGAGGCTGGCCTGGAACCAGTGATCCTCCTGTCTCAGCCTCCCAAGTACTAGGATTACCAGTGTGTGCTGCCACCCCCAGCTATATGAAGCTCTATGAAAGAAGTCTGTGCCTTAAAGAAGTTAAAAATTAATGAAATAACTAGCCAAAATAAGGAGACAAGATAAAACCCAAAATTGAAAAAAATTGGAAAAATACAACTACCAAGACAACAAAAAGAAGATCCATAGATTAAAAATACCATGCTGGGCGTGGTGGCGCACACTTGTAATCCCAGTACTTAGGAGGCTGAGACTTGAGGATCCGGGTTCGCGGCCAGCCTCAGCTACTTAGTGAGGGCCTCCGCAACTTAGTGAGACCCTGTTTCAAAATAAAGAAAAAAAATAGGGCTGGGGATGTAGCTCGGAGGTAGAATGCCCCTCGGTTCAATCCCCAGTACCACCAAAAAAAATCATATTAATTTTTTATACTATACATTAAAATTGTTTGCTATGCTATATATTAAAAATGTTTTAATGTAGCTGGGTGTGGTGGTACATGCCTGTAATCCCCGTACTCGGGAAGCTGAGATATGAGGATCACAGGTTTGAAGCCAGCCTCAACAACTTAACAAGACCCTATTTTAAAAAATATTTTAAGCCGGGAGTGGTGGCGCACTCTTGTAATCCCAGTACTTAGGGGGCTGAGACCAGAGGATCTGAGTTTGCAGCCAGCCTCAGCTATTTGGTGAGGCCCTCTGCAACTTAGTGAGACCCTGTTTCAAAATAAAGAATAAAAAAAAAAAAATAGGGCTGGAGGTGTAGCTCGGAGGTAGAATGCCCCTGGGTTCAATCCCCAGTACCACAAAAAAAAAAATTTTAAAAAGGTCTGGGGGTGTAGCTCAGTAGTAAAACACCTCTGGGTTCTAGTAACATACACACACACACACACACACACACACACACAGATTTTAATGTTAAAAATAACGAAGCACATCGTTAAGAGAATTTTTTATTTTTTGTGATACTAGGGATTGAAAGTGAAGTGCCAAGTTCGTGATCCCACCAAAGACCACCAGGAGCCGATTCCGATGCAAAACACCCGAGGGTCCTTTATTCAAGCTCGAGCTTGGGCTCCTGACGTGCACCAACGCAGTGGTCACAGAGAGAAGCCCTTACTCTCCGAGAACAAAGCTTTTATCCCTTAAGGAGGCAGCCCACCCCACCTTTACATTGATAGGTTAGTTTAAAACATAAGCTTCTTGGCGTTCCCTGGTTGGTTTAATTTTCGCGCCTTAGGTAGGGGTCATCATTAGGGAAGCATTAACCCTATATGGTGACATTTAAGCTGATTGGTCGCCCCGCAGTACCTTTCTCAGGAATGTCCAGGATGGGTGGGGGGCCTGCTGACTCTGGTCAGAGTGGCCTCGCCCAAATTATCTGAAATTCTAAACCCAGGTGTGCTTGACACCGATTGGCTGTTTCTAGGGGTTGCTAGGGTCAAGATCAGATTAGCACACTTAATGGTTTCTACAGGGTATGGGGCAACAGGCTATAGAAACTTAACTTCTAGAAAAACAGATACTTAGGCCTATTCTACTTAAAGCTTTAACTAAAGTCTGTCATGGCTTCACTTTGGTTCTTCAAAAGCAGAGGCCTTCTACCTCTGAGCTACACACCCCCAGCCCTATTTTATTTTTTATTTTGAAATAGGGTCTCACTAAGTTGCTGAAGCTGGCTAAAAACCTGCTATCCTCCTGTCTCAGCCTCCTAAGTCCTGGGATTACAGATGCATACTACCATAGCCGGCTAGGAGAATTTAATATTACATGTTTTCAATTTTTGCAAGGAACCTGGTAGGTTGTTCTTAGAATGGTCCTGGATGCTCACAGAGGAAAACTGGGCATAATTACCACAGTTTGTTATAAGACATAAAATCAGATTACACTCTCTATGTGAAAAGGTAACTATTTAAAAAACAAAGTCTGGATTACCCTTAGTGAAATTTCCAAATTTTCTGCTCCCCAAAGATCCATGCCCTTGTCGTACTGTCCAATTTCTTGAAAATAATGCCTGTCTATCGCAAAAATCCCTCCAGCCATTGCAGGTGACCTAGGAAGGGGAAATAAACATTAAGCCAATTCCATTGAGACAGTAATCATGAATTTTCCTAAAAATTATGTCAAATATTAGTGTGACTTACAGGTAAAGACTAGAAAACAAGCCACGTGCAGAGGCACGTGCCTATAATCCCAGTACCTGGGAGACTGAGACAGGAGGATCATAGGTTTGAGGTCAGCCTCAGCAACTTGGTGAGGCCCTCAGTAACTTAGCAAGACCCTGTTTCAAAATAAAAATAAAATAGGCTGGGGGTGTAACTCAGAGGTAGAAAGAATGCCCCTGGGTTCAATCCTCAGTACCACACAAAAAAAGAAAAAGAAAAAACTAAAAAACAACCATAGTAACATTAAAATAATCTTCATATCCATTTAAGTGTGGGAAATTACTAAAGCCATAGCTACCTAGCTGTCATCAAATTATGTAAGCAATAGATCTTTGTGTGTATGTTTATATTATTTCTAGTTAACATAATAATTGTAGAAATTTATGGGGTCCAATGTGATTTTTTTGTTTCTTTTCTTTTTTTGTGTGTGGTACTAGGGATTAAACCCAAGGGCATTCTACCTCCAAGCTACATCCCCAGCCCTTTTTTTATTTTTTTGTTTTGAAACAGGGTCTCACTAAGTTGCTGAAGTTCTCACTAAGTTTCTGAGGCCGGCCTCAAACCTGCAATCCTCCTGTTTCAACCAATGTGATATATACATATATATGATGTTTTGATATATATTATGCAATATAAATTATGCATATATATTATGCATATATATTATGCAATATAAATATAAATTATAAATATAATTATATAAATATAATTTATATAAATATATAAATATATAAATTTATATATAAATTGCATAATGTTCAAGTCAGGGAATTAATATATCCATCATCTCAATCATTTACCATTTCTTTGTGGTGGAACATCCCAAATTCCCTCTTCTGGCTATTTTGAAATATATAGGGCTGGGTGTGGTGGCACATGCCTATAATCCCAGTACTTGGGAGGCTGGGACAGGAGGATTGCAGGTTTGAGGCCAGCCTCGGCAATTTAGGCCCTCTGCAATTTAGTGAGACCCTGTTTCCAGTTAAAAATAAAATAGGGCTGAGGGCGTAGTTGAAGGTAGAATGCCTCTAGGTTCAATCCCCAGCACCAAAACAAAACCAATTAAGTGGAGGACAGATAAAGTCCATTCTAAAAAAAAAAGGAGCTAGTAGGAGAAGGGCGGAAGGTGTCTGCAAGGAGAGTGCGGAGCTTGGCGGGGAGGCTGGAGCAGAGGTGCGCAGAGTCCTAGGCAGTCAAGGGCGCCGCAGTGTCTGCATGTCACCCTAAGGCAGCAAAGAGACTTTAAACACGTGACACCTGGGATGGGTGCAAAGTGCGGTTTTAAGAAAAAAAAATTTTTTTTGGTACTGGGAATTGAACCCAGAGGCATTCTACCTCCAAGCTACATCCCAGCCCTTTTTTAATTTTTTTTTTTTTGTGGTACTGGGGATTGAACCCAGGGGCATTCTGCCTCCAAGCTACACCCCCAGCCCCCCCTTTTTTCTTTATTTTGAAACAGGGTCTCACTAAGTTGCAGAGGGCCTCACTAAGTAGCTGAGGCTGGCCGTGAACCCATGATCCTCCTGTGTCAGCCTCCCAAGTACTGGAATTACAAGCATGCGCCACCACACCCGGCAAAATTTTTGTTTTGAAACAGGGTCTTGCTATGTTGTAATCCCTGGGATTAATATACATTAATCCCAGTATTTGGGAGGCTGAGACAGGAGGATTGCAGGTGTGAGGTGAGCCTCAGCAATTTTTTGAAATAAAAAAGTTGAAAAAAAAGGGCCAGAGAGCTGGGTGTGGTGGTGCACACCTGTAACCCCAGTACTTGGGAGGTTGAGACAGGAGGATCGCAGGTGCAAGGCAGCCTCAGCAATTTTTTTTTTTTTTTTTTGGTACCAGGGATGGAATCCAGGGGCATTCTACCTCCGAGCTACACCTCCTGGCCCTATTTTTTATATTTTATTTTGAAACTCATGAAGTTGCAGAGGGCCTCACTAACTAGCTGAGGATGACTGTGAACCCGGATCCTCCAGTCTCCGCCTCCCAAGTACTAGGATTACAAGCGTGCGCCACCACGCCCGGCCTCAGCAATTTTTTGAAATAAAAAGTTTTTTTTTTTTTGCGGTACCGGGGATTGAATCCAGGGGCATTCTACCTCCAAGCTACACCCCCAGCCCTATTTTTTATCCTTTATTTTGAAACCGGGTCTCACGAAGTTGCGGAGGGCCTCACTAAATAGCTGAGGCTGGCCAAGAACCTGGATCCTCTGGTTTCTGCTTCCCAAGTACTGGGATTACAAGCGTGCACCACCACGCCCGGCATGAAATAAAAAAGTTTTAAAAAAAGGGCCAGAGAGCTGGGTGTGGTGGTGCACACCTGTAACCCCAGTACTTGAGAGGCTGAGACAGGAGGATTGCAGTTCTGAGACCAGCCTCAGCAAGATAGTGAGACTGTCAGCAATGTAGCAGGACCCAGTTTCAAAGCACACAATAAAATGGGTAGGGGTGTAGCTTGGAGGTACAATAGCCCTGGGTTCAATCAAAGAAGTAGAGGAGGAGGAGGAGGAGGAGGAAGGATTTAATGTAGAAATGGAGAGATTGGGATGGGTAGGGAGGGGAACTGTAGGCCAGGCTGTCCATCATGGGCCTGAGGCAGCGAGGCCTGGTCCATGGGAACAGCCATTGGCATGGACCGATGTGATGGGACATCTTTGCAGAGACAGACTTCCCGGAGCTGGCCGGTCTCTGGGTGGAGAGCGGGCCGCTGGAGAGTGGGAAGACGGCTATGGGGTGTCCCCATGTGGTCACAGTTAATGACTGCAGGACGTTCCACACGGCTCTGTCTAGAGTCCTCCAGAACTTCACAGTCCTTTCTCCAACTCTTGGGTCCTTGAAGTAGGTGGTGAGGATGCTTATCAAGGGCAGGGTGCTCAGGGTGGGGCAGGAGATGGGACTCAGGGAAGCTGGGGGAAGGCATGACCTGAGGCATGGCAGGGCGGCAGGCTGGGGACCACTGACGCGTGGTTAGCATGTGTTCACATCTGTGAGGTTCATGGCAGAACACGTGGGCTCACGCAGAGGAGCAGAGAGCAGGGGGGGGGCTGTTCAGTGTTGGGGAAGGGACAGAGTTCGAGCCGGGAGTAGGGGTGCATGGCCACTGAGGTGCTGGTGTGGCGAGGAGCGATTATACAGGTCAGAAGAGAGAAACTATGAGGGCGCAAAGGAGAAAGCAAAGGAGCGGAGGTCCCGATCGTGACCGAGCCAGGAAGAGGCTGGGCTGTGGTCCGAGAGAGGGCTGCAGTACCCGGAAGTTGAGAGATGAGAGGCCAAGGGAATGATAAGAGGTAACAAGTATACAATGGATGACATTCGCATATATATTTAATTCTCATAATAGACCTGCGGATATGATTCTCCAAATGTTACACATAAGGAAATAAGGCCTACAGTGGCTAAGCAACTTGTGTAAGACCACACAGCTCTAACTAAATTAGAATAGAGGTCAAGGCCACAGACTTGGTAGGCTTTAGTGTTGGAAACTTTACTCATGTGGTTTGTGAAGCGAAGAGG
Source organism: Glis glis (assembly GCA_004027185.1). Lineage (NCBI taxonomy): Eukaryota > Metazoa > Chordata > Mammalia > Rodentia > Gliridae > Glis > Glis glis. The sequence continues at coordinate 22,445 of PVJS01022538.1, forward strand.
TTAACAGCAAGAGAAGAGGGATGAGTCTGGCATCAAAGTTATCAGTAAACGTGGGAGTGACCGGAAGGAAGTCAAGAGGCCTCAGTGACTGCAGCTGGAAGTCACAGCATTCACACCTTGAACAATGAACTGAGAATTCAAGACAAATTCAACTGGTGCATGCATGTGTGTGTGTGTGTGTGTGTGTATGTGTGTGTGTGTGTGTGTTACTGGGGATTGAATTCAGGGGCATGCTACATTCTATCTCTGAGCTATGCTTGAAACAGGGTCTTGCTAAATTGCTGAGGCTGGCCTCGAACCTGCAATCCTGTTTCAGCCTCCAAGTACTGGGATTACAGGCATGCACCACCACACCCAGCTTGTTCTCACATTTTAGAATACATTTCCCCAAACTAACAATCTAGGAAAATCCATCTCAACCTCTGAAATTACACATGGAAAAACTTAGGTAAATTTTTTGTGTGTGTGGTACTGGGGATGGAACCCAGGGACATCCTACCTTTGAGTTATACCCCAGCCCTATTTTATTCTTTTATTTTGAAACAGGGTCTCAGTTGCGGAGGACCTCACTAAGTAGCTGAGGCTGGCCGCGAACCTGCGATCCTCCTGTCTCAGCCTCCCAAGTACTGGGATTACAGGCGTGTGCCACCATGGCTAGGTAAATATTTTATATGTGAACTTGGCATAGATGTCTCTTTCCTCTGGGCTAGCCATGCCCTTTTGTTCCTTGGTCAGCCTATGACTTGCTCCTGAGAATAAAGTCTATATTCTAAAAATGGGTGCCTACTAACCACCGAACTGGGTGAGATGCTTGTGTGCGCGTGCGTGTGTGCATGTGTGTGTTGCTAGGGACTGAACCCAGAGGCACTCTACCTCTGAGCTATTCCCCCAGCCCATTTTATTCTTTATTTTGAAGCAGCGTCTCACTAAGTTGCAGAGGGTCTCGCTAAGTTGCTGAGGCTGGCTGTGAACCTGCAATCCTCTGTCTCAGCCTGGGATTACAGGCATGGCCACCACACCCAGCTGAGATGTGCATTTTTTTTTTTTTTTGGCGGTACCGGGGATTGAACTCAGGGGCATTCTACCTCCAGGCTATACCCCCAGCCCTATTTTTTATTCTTTATTTTGAAACAGGGTCTCACTAAGTTGCGGAGGGTCTCACTAAGTAGCTGAGCCTGGCTGCGAATCCAGATCTTATCTTAGCCTCCCAAGTACTGGGATTACAAGCGTGCGCCACCACACCCGGCCGAGATGTGCATTTTCAATAGAAGAAACTTAACATCTACCAAATTCTAATATTAAAGACTTTGAGAAACAAGTAGCAAAACAAAACATTCAACTTCATGGAGCCCAAGAAATCCAAGGAATAGTCTCTAAACGTTCTTTTTTCTGGTCCCAATACACATACGCCATTTCCCCATAACCAGAGGCATCTCACCGGATTGGGGTGATTGGTCCTTCTGGTCCTTCCATTTCATAAGAGAAAACTCGATCCCATTTGAATTGTAGGCCCCAGGTGAAGGCCCCCCTGACGACGGGAGACTGCCCGTACTCCAGGGTCTTGTCATCGATGGGGTCTATCAAAGGGCACACCACCATTTTGTAGTTCTTGGAGATGGCGTCCAGCAGGGGCTCCAGCCAGACCTTGTTCACCTCGCAGTGGCTGTCCAAGAACACCAGCACGTCCCCTGCGGAGGCAAGAACAGACGACGCTAGTCCACGGGACGAGACGTGTCATAACCCGGATCAGATTCAGTACACTGAGGGCCAGCTGAGCATTTCCCATGTGTTCGGCTCTTCCCTCACCCTGGGGGAGACGAGAAACACACACTTCATTATGTCCAGAAGTGTGAGATGCCCTGTGCCACGGATGTCCAGAGGGGGCTGGCAAACTGTGGACCACAGTTGGGGAAACCCTAAAGGAGCAAGTGCCAATGAGCTGGGTTGAGAAATCATTTTAGCCAGGCATGCCTATGAGCCCAGTACTTGGGAGGCTGAGACAGGAGGATTGCAGGTACGAGGCCAGCCTCAGCAACTTAGTGAGACTCTGTTTCAAAATAAAAAATAAGAAGGGCTGGGGGTATAGCTGGGAGATAGACTGCCCCTTCACAGATCAACTTAATTTTACTTGATTTACTAAATTTACTTAATTTGTACTGCAAGGATACCTTCTTAGGCATCGAGCTGGGTGCTTGGGATGCCAAGAAGCAGAATTGTTTTTGGTCTATTTTTTTTTTTTTTGCGGTACCGGGGATTGAACCCAGGGACATTCTACCTCCGAGTTCCACCCCCAGCCCTATTTTTTTTTATTCTTTATTTTGAAACAGGGTCTCACTAAGTTGTGGAGGGCCTCACTAAGTAGCTGAGGCTGGCCGCGAACCCAGATCCTCCGGTCTCAGCCTCCCAAGTACTGGGATTACAAGCGTACGCCACCACGCCCAGCTTGAGTTCAAGTTTTAATGAGGGTCCATTCTACTTAGAAAAACATGGGAATAACTGGCTAAGCCAAAGTCAAGAAGGTGTGTCATCCAAGACATTACACGGGCTCCAATTGGAAGGGACCTCGGCTTTCAGGCATTTATTTCCCAAGCTTTTCTTCCATCGTGGATAACCCCTTTTCCCTTTCCACAGGCCCCTCATTTGATGTAGATTTTCCCACATTAATTTTTCACCACATTCTCTTACACTCTTCCTGCTTTACAGGAAGCCTGTCTCTGCAGCAGACATGGCTTCCCCAGGTGTTAGTCATAGAAAGTTCCTCCTTCTCCCACCTGGGTAAAGCCAGCATCTGGGGACAGAGTTAGCTGCTAGGTCCAGCACTGTGCCTCTGGAAGAAGCTGCCCACATCCCTCCCAGTTGGTTCTGCCCAGAGAAGACCACAAGAAACAAAAAATTTTTTTTTTTTTTTTGTGTGTGTGTGTGTGTGTGTGTGTGTGATACTGGGGATTGAACCCAGAGGCATTCTACCCCCGAGCTACTCCCCCAGCCCTATTTTATTCTTTATTTTGAAATAGGGTCTCACTAAATTGCGGAGGGCCTCACTAAGTAGCTGAGTCTGGCTGCGAACCTGCGATCCTCCTGTCTCAGCTTCCCAAGTACTGGGATTAGGCACTGATTTAAACCAGCTAAAATTGCCCAGTCCCTCTTCCAAATGACTTAAACTTTGCTCATGGTAATGTCAACATAATGCTAAATTCACCACCCCAGAGGCATTCCCATCTACCATTTTTACTATTTATTTACTTATTGTGGTCCTGGGGATTGAACCCAGAGGCATTCTACCTCTGAACTGCATCCCCAGCTTTTTTTTTTTATCTTTTATTTTGAAACTGGGTCTCTCAAGGTTGCTGAGAGTCTAAGTTGCTGAGGCTGGCCTTAAACCTGCAATACTCCTGTCTCAGCCTCCCAAGTACTGGGATTATAGGCATGTACCACCATGCCCGGCCCACCTGCCTCTGTGTGTGTGTGTGTGTGTGTGTGTGTGTGTGTGTGTGTGTGTGTGTTACTGGGGATTTGACCCGGGGCATTCTACCTCTGAGCTACACCCTCCTCCCCAGCCCTTTTTATTTTTTGTTTTGAAACAGGGTCTCGCAAGGTTGATGAGAGTCTCACTACTTGCTGAAGCTGTCCTGAAACCTGCGACCCTCCTTTCTCAGCCTCCCAAGTACTGGGATTATAGGAGTGCACCACCACACCCGGCTCCACCTGCCTGCGCCCCCCACCTCATGGTGCTGGGGATTGAACCCAGGGGCATTCTACCTCCGAGTTACACCCCCCAGCCTGATTTTATTTTATTTTTTTAAATTTTGAAACAAAGTCTTGCTAGGTTGACAAGAGTCTCACTACTTTCTGAGGCTATCCTCGAATCTGCAATCCTCCTGTCTCAGTCTCCTAAGTACTGGGATTACAAGCATACGCCACCACACCCGGCTCCACCTGCACCCCCTCTTTTTTTGGTGATACTCGGGATGGAACCCAGGGGCCCTCTAACCTCTGAGCTACACCCCCAGGACTATTTTATTCTTTTATTTTGAAGCAGGGTCTCACTAAGTTGCGGAGGGCCTCACTAAGTTACTGAGGTTGGCCACAAAACTGCCATCCTCCTGTCTCAGCCTCCTAAGTACTGGGATTACAGGTGTGTACCATCACGCCCGGCTCCACCTGCCATTTTTATTTTATTTTATTTTTATTTATTTATTTTTTTGTGGTACTGGGGATTGAACCCAGAGGCATTCTACCTCCGAGCTACACCCCAGCCCTATTTTATTCTTTATTTTGAAACAGGGTCTCACTAAGTTGCACAGGGCCTCGCTAAGTAGCTGAAGCTGGCTGCGAACCTGCGATCCTCCGGTCTCAGCCTCCCAAGTACTGGGATTACAAGTGTGCGCCACCACGCCCGGCTCCACCTGCCATTTTAAACATGCAATGCATAAAGAAGTATGTTCTTGAGCTATGCATGCATGGGGATTTGCCCACCTCTCCCTGTGATAAGTCTCCCAGAGTGAATAAAACTCCCTTGCTTCCTGGGTTGGGGACCCGCCTCGGGGGTTACCCTATGCTCTCCTCACTTGCTGCTAGCACAATCCTTTCTTCACTCTTTATCTCCTGGTTGTGCTTCCCGGCTGTGCACTCACCAAGGGGCAGCCGTGCATGTGGTTCCAGCAACACTAGCATTCCCAGTCACCAGTGGCCTTCTGAGCCATAATGTTTCTGCTCCCATCCAAAACCAAAACCAAAAGTAACAAAACACAAACAGAAGCAGACTTTCCTTTAGGGTTATGCCACCTGATTGTAACATTCTTTCCCCCACCTCTTCTGCAAAGCCCCCGCCTCTCCCGGGAGTCATCTAGCCGCCTTTCAGATCCCAGTTCACAATGTTCTCCATCTCAGCTCCTGCACTCGATGGGCAACTTCAACAGCTACACGGACAGCACCACTGACCCAGACAACTGGACAGACAGCAATTATGAAAAAAGTGAAATTGGAGTGAGGATGATAGAGAGGGGTAGGGGCTTGCTGTTTTACACAGTCTTCCCTCCTTGTCTGAGTTTTCACTTTCTGTGGTTTCGGTTAACCCATGGTTGACTGCAATCTGAAAATATTAAATGGGAAGCCACCTAAATAAAAAATTCATACAATTGCACACTGTTCTAAGTAGTACGTTGAAATCTCCCATCGTCCCTTTACTCAGTGTATCCATGCTGTGTACACCACCTTCCCGTTAGTAACGTAGCATCTGTCTTGGGTTTCAGGTGGACTGTGACTGTTGTGGTGTCGCAGTACTTGTGTCCCAGGAACCCTTATTTGACTCAATCATAACCCCAAAGTACAAGAGTAATGACACAAAGGAGATATCACAAACATAAAGCATGGGAGGACAGGTGACCTCAGGTGCTGTTTGTCACCACTGCAGGCATATAGGGAAAAAAAACCCAGTGCTGTGTATAGAGGGTTTGGTACCACCTGGGGTTTCAGGCATCCACTGGGGGTCCTGGAACATACCCCCTGCAGATAAAGGGGGACAACTGTAGAGGTTGGTTTTCAACATTTGAAAAAAGAACATATCGTGTTAGTGGTTTGTGTTGAGTCTTAAACAGTGAATATGCATTATCTTTGTAGTTAAATAAGAGAATATCTTGACTGATTAGGACAACATAGAAGCTGGGCATGGTGGCACACGCCTGTAATCCTAGTACTTGGGAGGTTGAGACAGGAGGATTGGAGATTTGAGGACAGCTTCAGCAAGTAGTAAGACTCTCATCAACCTAGCAAGAGCTTGTTTCAAAATAAAAATAAAATAGGGCTGGGGGTATATCTTAGAGGTATAATGCCCCTGGGTTCAATCCCCAATACCACACACACATACACATACAAAAAGAATCATAGAAAAGGAGAATCAACATTTACTTCTATTTGACCTTCCACTCAACAGAGAGGAGCAGGGACGTCAGATTGCAATGTGACCTGATGACATGCCCTTAAAAATCCTCAAAGCCAGGTGCAGTGGCACACTCCTGTAATCCCAGTACTTGGAAGGATTGCAGGTTGGAGCAGCCTCAGCAACTCAGCAAGACTCTCAGTAACTTTTCTGTTTCAAAAGAAAAAAATAAAAAGGGCTAGGGGTGTAGCTCGGAGGTAGAATGCCCCTCTGTTCAATTCCCAGGACACACACACACACACCACATACACACATACACAAAACATACACCTATACACACACACACACACACACACACACACACACACACACACGGACCCATTGTCTTTGGTTCTAGTTTAATGTTCTGCAAACATCCCTCTGATCATTCAGGTTCAGCAGGAAGCTTGAGAGTAGGAAGCTCTGGTGAGGTGCCCACGTCCCTCCAGGCCCGGCGCCCTGCAGTGCTGATGGCTGACGGCTCATCGCTGAGCCCTACCCAGGAACGGCCCTTGGCCAACCACGCTAGTGTCCAAGGTGACGCCCTGTCCCCGGGTACATGGGGCTCCCCACTAGCCCATCAGCCTCTCTACAGTCTGAAGCTCTTCATTCCAAACCTCCTTCCCTCCCTCCGTCCCTTCACACGTGCCTGGCCAGGAGCGTCAGCCCTCTTGTCTCCCACTCCTCTTCCCAGTGGTTTCCCAGCCAAATCTTTCTTTTTTTTTGGTACTGGGGATTGAACTCAGGGACATCCAACCTCTGAACTTTATTATCATTTGGTACTGGGAGTTAAAACCAGGAGCATTCTACCTCTGAGCTACATCCCCCAGCCCTATTTTATTTTTTATTTTGAAACAGGGCCTCGCTAAGTTACTGAGGGTGTCCTCGAACCTGTGATTCTCCTGTCTCAGCCTCCAAATACTGGGATTACAGGCATGCACCACCACACCCGGCTCTCCCAACCAACTCTTTTTTGTCATTTCATTGTGGCCTCTGCCTTCCAGAGGCCTAAACTGGCCCCATCCTGCCTTCAGAGTTCCTCGTGGGCGGGTACACAGCTCCACCCCCTACCCCCAGTCTCATTTCTCCTCACTCCTGCGCAGGTGTGGCTCCCACTGTATCTCCTGTACTGAAAACTCCATCTCAGAGTTTGACCCTGTGGGCACTGAGCCTGTAACAGGGCAATGCTATGGCTTTTGCAAAAGAATATCTTCTATTTGAACTAGCAAATCGACACTTAGGTCAATAGGAGACTAAAGAGGCAGGAGAAAATGTAAGGCTCAAGCCTGCTCCACATGGCTCTCCACGAGGATGGCTCCTGCACGGGAAGGGAGAGCTTCGCAGCTCGGTCGTGGGCTCACGCCCCGGACAACCTACCTGAAGCCCGAGCTGCTCCGATCATCCTCGAGCGAACCAGCCCCTCTCGCTTTTTGTTTCTTATCAATTTAACATTTCCCCCCAAAATTTTCAGGTTATGGTCTAGTTTTTCTTTCAAATCATCTGGAAAAACAAGCAAGCAAAAACATCTGACACTTGACAATTTATAAGCTGCAGCTATAGAAATTAAAATAATTTTTCATTGTTATGATCCATTCCTGAAAAACACGCTGTTCCACACAAGTTTTAACTTTAATATTTTATGCTATGGAAGGGAGAGAAAGAAAAGTGATTCATCATCAGAATCAACTGCAAAAATGTTTCTGTGTGTCTAGTGAAATACCCCTGCCTTCATAAATCACGATTAAAATATTAATAGGAAAAGTATGAGTTCTGGGACCTTGGTGTAATCTGGCTTTGCTACTAACTGACCTAACTACTATAAGCAGCTATGCTTCTCACTTGGTATCGAACCACTAGTCCCAGTCTCCTCATCTGTGAGGGGGATGGCCGCATGTTCCTGACAGTCTCCTCATCTGTGAGGGGGATGGCCGCATCTTCCTGACAGTCTCCTCATCTGTGAGAAGGATGGCCACCATGTTCCTGGCAGTCTCCTCATCTGTGAGGGGGATGGCCGCCATGTTCCTGGCAGTCTCCTCATCTGTGAGGGGGATGGCCGCATCTTCCTGACAGTCTCCTAATCTGTGAGGGGGATGGCCGCCATGTTCCTGACAGTCTCCTCATCTGTGAGGGGGATGGCCGCCATGTTCCTGACAGTCTCCTCATCTGTGAG
>PVJS01022539.1:7600-30531 GCA_004027185.1 Glis glis
TTGATCTTCTCGGCCTCCAGCTCTTGGAACTGAAACTCCACCATCGTTTCTCCGAAGAGCTTCCTGATCTTCACATCTTGGACTGGGACTGAATTAGTGGTTGCTCCGATCCTAAGACTCCAGCTCTTAGACCGTTCGACCAGCTACTGGTTCCTCTGACTCTCCACGTGCAATCAGAACCTGGGACTACATTGCTTCAGACTGTAAGCCCATCTGATAAATCCTTTTTTTCAAATATACTCATTCTGTGTATTCTGTTAATCTAGAGAACCCTGTCCAATACAGTCACTCAGCCTGCAGATGAGATTATACTGAAGTCAAAGGTTTTCTGGGGGTGACTCTGGCAGCCATCTTAGATCCAACTGGTTTATGCTATCCCACCTGAGGAAAAACTGGCCCAGAGACATCCTATCCTCAAAGACAAACGAGATTAGAGCAGGGTAGAAAATTCAGCTAGGTCAGCTAGGCAGACAGATGGGGGTAACATGGGTACCTTTACCGACTCTGAAGTCTCTCTCCCCTCCCACCTTTAATCACTTTCTTTTCTCCTCTAGGACACGGTTTATATGGTTTATGCAAATTCTCTCAGGGTTTTCTGCAAGAAAAGACTGATTAGATATATCAGGGTTTATACTCCCTCTGAGGGCCTCCCCAGGATCAAGACTCCTTGCAAGACACCCATCCTCTTTCCTGCTGTCCCTGACTGCAAGGGCCAGGGGAAAGGTGGGCCTCCAGCCTGGCTCTGGACCCCACCCCACTATTTTCCTGCTGTGGACTGAGAAAGCCTCCCTGTTACTCTCCAAAGCCCTGGACTGCTGTGTCCTAACAATGAGATGGTATCATTAAGATGATTTTAATAAAAATAAAATCATGAATAACATTTGACTACGGTGCAGATCTCATTACAACAGGTGGCTGTAAAACCCTGTACTTGAAGAAGCATGCCCTCTCTTTCAGAGTGTCTTCCAGTGAACCATCCAGGACTTAATTCATCCATTTGGGCTCGGGTACTGGAAGAGGGCTTGGCCAAACAACTGTCTCACTACCGTGGTGATTGCCATCTTTAAGAGCACGGTGAGTCTGTGTGCAGCCAGGGCCAGAACAGAACAAACCCGGGCAGAGAGGGACCTGGCCCAGGTCCGGGAGCCCCTGGCCTTAGGACCGCTGCTGCAGGCCAGCCTGCACACCGATGCACCGCACCAGCCCTAGCATTCCCCAAGGGGACCCAGTGGCGGGGAGGGCCCAGCAAGGCATCTGAGCTGGCAGTATCTCCTGGGGCACACTGGGGTCTCACCCAGACCCAACTTCTTTTCAGGGATTAGTCCTGACTTCATGATTAGTCAGCACTTTCTGGTTTTCTTAGCCTGATGTTACCTCTGCTCAGAGGACTAGGTCCCCAGAGGCTATCTGCTCACACAGACAACCAGATCCGCCCCCTGGCCCCTGGAAAGTGGAGTGACCTGCAGCCACAGCCCCTCTGTTTATTGCTTTTGCTGACTGGTTAAATACAAAAGCTCACAGTTTCCTTCCTTTTTTTTTGTAATTATAAAAGTAGGACATGATCTTTTAAAAAGTAGAAAACTAGGGCTGGGGGTATATCTCGGTGGTAGAACACTCACTTGCCTAGCATGCCCAAGGCCCTGGGTTTGATCCCCAGCACTACCCTAAAAAAGAAGGTAGGGAATGAGCTGAGCATGGTGGTGCACACTAGTACTTGGGAGGCTGACACAGGAGGATCGCAGGTTCGCGGCCAGCCTCAGCTACTTAGTAAGGCCCTCCGCAACTTAGTGAGACCCTGTTTCAAAATAAAGAATAAAAAATAGGGTTGGGGGTATAGCTCAGAGGTAGAATGCTCCTGGGTTCAATCCCCAGTACCACACACATACACAAAAAGTGGGGAATTATCAGAAGCACTCGCCTAAAGCCATACCCTCTGAACTCAACTTCTGCTAATTTTGATGCACTCTTTTTTTCTTTCAGTCTTTTTTTTCTTTAGTCTTCCCCCCCTCCCTTTTCTCTCTTCCCTGCAACAGAATTTTGGGTTTTTAACATTCGTTGGATGCAGTCATTTTATAATTTTTTTCATTTTATTGTTTTTCCTTTAGCAGAAATATTTTATGTATTTTTTATCAAACATTTCTTTAAAGCTCATAGAGCCTTCTTAGTGGCTGTACCATCAAAGTACTTAAATCTTATTTTCACTTATGGGAGCCTCCAATGTTTCCAGCTTGTGAAAGTACATTAATAGGTAGTGCTTGGACAGTCCTATCACCCTTCCCCATATTTGCCAGAGTTTGACGTTAGTGAAGCATACAACAAAGTCTTCCATACACTGTATGGTAGAGTTACTGGAACTTGAAAGTCTCTGCTCTTTTCCATGTTGCTGACAACAGAGAAGTCGCATAGTGGTTGATTGTTTCAAGATGAGCTTTGGTAGCTGTGAACTAGGGCCCCAGCCTGAGTGAGAAGTGGAGAGCTTTGCAGTGGGTATGAGGGCTGGCCACAGAAGACAAGAGAGAGAGAGGCCACCCCGGGTCTTAAGGGGACAACTCTCCATGAAGATAGATGTCTGTTGAGTTTTGGAACACTGATGTCAAGCATTCAGTGTTAGTTCTGTCAACCACAAGCTCCAATGTATTATTTGGGAAAGTTGTCCTTGACTCTTTCTAAAACATCAGAAAAGTACAGGAAAAAGTGGGCCTAAGTGAAGGAAGAGTAACACTTCTTAGTGCATTTTCTGCCTTCTCCAAAGACTCTGTCTGTTATAGTATGGATCTTAAATTTCCCCTGAAAACTCATGTGTGTGAGGCTCGATCTCCAGTGCAGCAGTGCTCAGAGGAGGGGCTTTGGGGGCGAGCAGATCCTGAGGCTCTGACCGCAGCAGTAGATTAATCCTTTGATGGATCCATAGCTTAATGGGCTATTGGGAGATGGTGGAAACCTTGGGCGTGGGGTCTAGTGGGAGGTACTGGGTCTTAGGGGCATGTCATTGAAAGATACATTCTCCCTCCCAGAAACAAAGGAGCCAAACAAAACATAGGACTGAAACTATGAGCCAAAATAAATCTTCCTTCCATTAGGTTGATTTCTCTCAAGTATTTTGTCATAGCGATAGAAAGCTCACACACTGTCCCACTTCACAGAAGAGTGATTTAAGGTTTCTGTATGATTCCAGCTACGTAGTATAAGCAAAGGCCATGAGCCATGCAAAACCTCTCTGAGCTCTCGCATGAGTTTCTTTCTTTTTATCTTCTTCGAACCACCTTGACTGAAAGTTGCAGCAGTGAAGAGGATGGTGGGAGAATACATTCATCCTCCTGTGGCCTGTTGTCCAGGAGGTCTTATACACTCTACTGTTGTTTAGTTGTTTAGTTGGTTAGTAAAGGGCAGCCCTCCTTCTTGTATTAATACCAAAACACTGTAGGTCCCTCCTGCACTACGAATTGTAACTCTCTGTGACCCACTGTCTTGGCATTTCCCTCTTTGCTTAGTCTGGAATTACTTTCCCTTTATAAGAGGGAGTGTGACACAAACTCTGTCTCTAACTGGGCCAGTTTTCTCAATGCTGAATAGATTGATGAGGAAATCTAGGCTGACCAAGTGGCCACTTTCTCTGTCGTGATTTAAATTTGCACTACAAAACAGACATATTTGTGTAATTGGCATATACTTTGCAAAGAAACTGCCAACTCTTGAGCCGTCTAAGATCTAGCAGTGAAGGAGTGACCAGGAGGGAGAGACAGGCTATGGTGACTTTCTCTTCCCTCTAAACCCAAAAGAGGTGCCTGCAGTCTCCGTGTCCCCTTCCGGGAAGAACGTTCTCTAACAACAGTGCAGCTGTCACCCTCCTAATCCTCTTGGCCTGCCTCTGTGGTCTTGACCTGGAAGGTGGGTCACCATGTCTCCACAGGAGGAGATTCGCCCCAAGAGTGGTGGAGGAGGCCCAGCCTTCTGAGGGCGACACTTTGGACATGGCTGCCAGCAACAAGCCCGCCAGATCCCAGCTCTCCAAGTCAGCGTGGTTCTTGGAGTCTCCTGGGATTCCCACTGCTCCTGTTTCGGCAGCATGGTTTCCTTCTTGTTCTCCAGCTCACCCGGGACTGGGGGAGAGCCAGCTCTCTTCGCATCTAGTGTGGTGAGGTCAGCCCCTCCAGGCTTCCTCCCAGTCACAACATTCTCTAGGCACTTGACCTTGCTGTGTTGTCCCGTTGAAAGGTCACCCACATTTTGAATTCTTTCCACTCTCCTCCCAGTTATTTGTGATAGCCTCTTAGAAGCTTAAAAATAACATTTATTTCCTCAGTGGTTTTGTATATTTCCATTTGGCAAACTTTATTTTGTTCTGTGTGTTTCTAAGGGAACAGAACAAAAATGGTTTATGCCCTACTTCCTACACTGACCTGACTGATGTTGTCAGAACTGGGCTTGTCCTTCACTCCAAAGTGGGTACACCCAACCGCAAGCTGAGCCTTGATGCAGAAACTATATAAACTACAAAGACAATGGACATTGTTTGGTTGTCGGAAAATCTACTGCATTGTATTTCCTTTAATCAAGCAGAGAATTCTTTAATAAATTCAAGTCACTTTGCATGGATATAATAACAATGTAAGACTGGTTCATATTATAAGCACGACCATGACCCATTATTAAAATAAAAGTGAGGGCAATATAAGAAGTCAAGATGGAGAGCCGTAGTTACCGGAAGGAGCGGGGAGGGGAGCTTCTGGAAGGCAAGAAATGTTCTATTTGAAGAACCGGGTGTTAGTTACATGAATGTATTCACTTTGAGAAAATTCATGGAGCCCTACATTTTATAATCACATTTTTTCTACTTCAAGAATAAGTTTACTTACAACAAAAGGCTGAGAGCTTTTGTTGAGGTAGGCAATGAAGGCAAAGAAAGTAATTACTCCTCCATCCAGCAAACACTGTTTTAGTGAGCATAGTCTTTGTACATATTACAGAAACGAATAAGTTAGGGGGCCACAGGGCCTGACTTCAAGGAGTTTATAGTTTACAGTCAGCTACATTCTAAGCAAAAGTGTTCAATGTTTTGCCAATAATGGATTCTTAGTTGTGGCAAATGCACCATTGGCAATGTGAGATGTGAGCATTAGGGGAAACTAAATGAGGGATATGTGGGACTTCTCTATGTGCCATTTACAGCTTTTCCATAATTCTAGCCCTATTCTAAATTTAAAATGGTATTTGTCTTTAAAAATACTCAATGTCATAGCCAGGAATGGTGGCACACACCTGTAATCCCAGTACTTGGTAGACTGAGACAAGAGGATCGTGGGTTCAAGGCCAGCCCCAGCAACTTAGTGAGATCCTGTTTCAAAATAAAAAATTAAATAAGTTTGGGGGTATAGTTCGGAGGTAGAATGCCCCTGGGTTCAGCCTCCAGTGCAAAAAAAAAAAAAAAACCCTCAGTTTCATGAGAATGAGTATGAGGGAGAGATTATTTTCAGACCAAGGGAATTAGAAGTGACTTTGTAGAAGAAAAGATGTTTGAACAGGGTCTTAAAGGAAAAATGAAATAACAAAGGGAGTGGGAGAGAAGGTTTCTGGGCAGGGGAAGCATGATACAAGAAACTGTGAAGAGCTGGGTTCTGTCGGACTGCTGAATTGGAAGCATGAAAGGGGTGATGTGGAGTAGAACTGGAAAAGCAGAGGCCCTGCAAGCAAGTCAGCAAGAACCTTCGATTTTATTTTATTTCATCTTAATTTGCACTGCTAGGGATCAAACCCAGGGCCTTGCACCTTCTAGGCAAATACACTATCACTGAGCTACACTTCCAGGCCAAATTTTAAAAGTTAGCTAATATACAGAAAGTTGGTTCTGAATTGATGTTGAAATTCATTATCTTACAATAAAAGATAAATATGTTAATTTTAAATAGAAATCAATATAGTTAAATAAACTCCTCAAATCTGCGTATATCTACTGTAGAGCCAAAGGAATTAAGTCATAATATTTATGGAGCACCCATTAGGTACCCTTCTTGTCTATTATCTTATTTAGTCACCCTAAAATCTTTATGAAGCAGCTGTTCTTATTTTATTTTACAGATAGAAAATTGAGAACTTGCTTGTTTCCAACAAATACAAAAGAGTCATAAATATAAAAACCAGATACAGCCACCTGAGATCTTGTTTGTTTCCAACAAACACAAAAGTCATAAATGTCAAAAATAAATATAGCACTTAGTGTCAGAATGTGCTTCAGTGGTAGAAATGGAACTCTGAGTTGGAAATAGGTTTACATTGACATTTTATTTAAATTTATATTTTTTAACTCTAAAGAAAGTCATCTGGGACTAATTTAAGTTCTTCAAGATATAATGGTCTTGATAAGCCCATTTATCAAGTGTGCTTTATGGAATAATTCAGACAAGCATGTTTGGCAAGGGGTAATTATCACACAGAGTACCAAAAACTGATAAAGTCTGGCCTGCACAGACCAGACATAGTGCAGGAAATCTCTTTCCCAGTTTGATTGGAAAATCTAGTTTTGTGGAGTTAGAGAAAACACATCTATACTACATGGACTATGGGATGGACTTCCCAGCTTTAAGCTATGTCTGTTTCTAAATTGATCTGAAGAAAATGAAAAGGAGGTAACCTTCCTAGCTTGGGGTTTCTAAAAGCATCATAACTTGCCTTCAAAGTCAAGTTACTATGTATTTGAAAGTCATACAGCTCAATACTAATGTCATCTTCTTTTCTCTACTATATACTTGGATAAGACACAGTGAGACATTGGAAATGGGCTTGATTTTAGCACTTAGTAACTCCCTAATCGTGCAGAAATGAAAAGTTCATTAAAGATCCAGTTTCCATTTAGAATGTTCTTCCTTTGGTTTTTTCTTAAGACTTCCTCTTCCCCACAGTAAGTCACAGAACAATTTCCCCTCTTTTGTTTGTTGAAAAAGAATGACATTCTTGAACAGAAATTTTGTTTTCCTTTAATTCCTGACAAACTGCATCCTATACCTGAGTCCCAAGGTAGAAAAGCAGCCTGGTTAACAAGGAAACAGTTTATTCCTGACCTCGCCACTCAATATCACAGTGTGTGATGAAAACTGGAACAAATATGGAAACCACGGAGGTGCCAGAACATTACATTTAAAAAATGGAATTATTTGAGTCAATCTGGAATGTCTGGTTCTTTTGGTTTAGGCCTCATGGGTAGCATTGTACTAAAAAACAACTTGAGTTGGCTACCAGGATTCCAGAAGGGTAACATAATCTTGTACCTTTGTGGAGAGATGCTTATCTTTGTCTACTGTTAGCAGAAAGAGGCTGAATTCTTCCACCCTTTCATGTTTCAAAATGAAAATTGTTCAAATAAGTTCCAAACCTGAATGGAATTTGGAAATGTGAGTGGGCGGGGATACTTCCTCCAGTCTTTTTGGTTCATTCTGGGTTTTATTTGAAATAAATGCCCTGCCATGAGTCAATATCCTCTAGAGCTACAGAAATACAGGGACTGGGGGAGGCTCAGCCTCATCACTTCTCTTTACGCAATTTGGCAGTTAAAGTCCCAGCAAAGCTTAGTAACCCTGAATACAACACTCAGGTCCACCAAGAAGGCTGGCACACTTCAAATGAGACCCCAGAGCTGGTGACAGCTCACCTCCTCTTCTGAAAAACGCAGCCCAGAACCCAGCGACCTCCATCCCTGGAGCAATGCTGCTGACCTCTGCAAAGGCCGCCACCAAGGGCCATGAGCACTGAGCAGATATCACTTTTTGTCACCAATGCACAAAATTATAGGGGTGTGTCTGCTTTGATAAAGGGTTGGGGAATGCCAAAGGGAATTACAACATATGAAGGAAGGAATTTTAAACTGTGCTATCCTATCACAGAAAATGGGTTGACGCCATGAAGGGGTTTGGGGAAGTTCCTGGTTGGGGAGAGAAGGAAACACAACTCAGGGCCAGTGGGGGCCCTTGGCTTATGAGATGGAAAAGAATTTCAGTACCAGCCAGTCAGAGACATAGAGATTTATTTAGGAGAGCAAGAAATACACATTCAAGGGGAAATGTGGGCCACCTCCAGAGGGAGACACACATTTTGGGGGTTCATGGCTCTTCTTTTAGAGGAGACTCTCATGAGGGTTGGGTAGGAGGAGGTGTGTGAGTATGACATTAGTTGGGGAGTCACAAGATGGTTTAGGGTGTTCTGGTCATCTTCGGGTCCTGGTGGGCCTTCACTATCTGATCAGTAGATACCTCTTTTGCTTAAACTATTGGCAGGTAGGTGACTAATGGTGCTCAGGGTAATTAGTAAAGACTTGTAAATTCCTCAGACATTTGTGACTAATGGGCCTAGCTGGGGGTGGGCGGGCAGGGTGGGGAAGGGGGTGATAAGCCTGGCTTAAGGAGAGAGGGTATTGGGGAATTTTGTCACAGGCTTCCATATTAAAGGTGCATTTTCCTTGTTCTTCCTTTATGTCTCCTTTCTACCTACTTCTTTTATTTCTTCTAGCCTACCTCAGTCTCACAAGGGGAAAAAAGTCTTTACTCAGTATAAGGGACACTCCTGAACTCCTAGCTTTGTTGACTTGCTTCCATATAGCACGAACAAATCCGGATGCATCTTTGGGCCTCATCTCTTGGGGGTTGATCTAACTCCAGCATACTTTCTCTTCCTAGTGTAGTACACCTTTTCATGCTTGGCATACCCAGTCTAGAAGATTCTAATGGTTCCAAAGGACAATACATGGCACCACCCAAGAATTTGGGTTCTGGTTCCTTTAGAAACTTCATTTCCCATATGAGTGTAGACATGCTTCTGAATTCTTCTACTTGGAAGGCACACATGTATACACACACACACACACACACACACACACATTCTCCTGCTATACCACATCATATTCAAGAAATGTAACATGAATACAATAGTACCACCCAATATAGTGTTTCTCAACCTTCAATGCATATATAAATTACTGGGATGGGACTGAAACTCTGCACTTCTGACAAGCTCCCAGGCAATGCTGCTGCTGCTGCTGCTGGCCCACAGCCCACGCTGAATACAAGGATCCAATACACAATCCATATTCAACTTTCTCCAGTTATCCCAAAATATCTTTTATAGTTCTTAGGTTTTCCCCACTTAGTATCCAGGCGGGAATCAGCCATTACATTTTACTGTTATATCTCTTCAGGCAGAGAATGTGAAGCTTTTTTATTGGCTGATCTCTTGGTTACACCCAGATCCAGTGAAAGTGTGAGATTTCCACTTGCAAGACACGCCTCCCCAAATTATATACTTGGACAAGAACCACCCTCCTCACAGTCAGAGTGAGAGGGGACAGAGAAGGGAGTGATGTCTGGTATAGCCACTTCTGGGAGGAAGCGCCTGCAGTGCTGAGAGTGTGACAATGGCTAGGCTCTCCCATGGATTTTGGGGTTTTGTTTTTTTTTAGGTAGTGGTACTGGGGATTGAACTGAGGGCCATTCTACCACTGAGCTACACCACAGCCCTTTTCATTTTGAAACATGAACCATGTGCTGGCCTCGAACCTGAGATCCTCATGTGTGAGTGTGTGTGTGTGTGTGTGTGTATGTGTGTGTGTGTGTGTGTGTGTTTTAAATCCAAGCCATATGCATCTAGCATCAGGGCTATGGTGCCTACCTCAGAATAGCAGCCCAACATCAAAGCCAGCTTCAAATAAGTTTTGCTGTTCTTGTTCCCAGACTTACAGATCTCATCTTTTCTCTTCAGAGAAACTAGAATACAAAGCTACATACAAGTGTGTGCACATGCACTATGTGTACAAGTTTCATTTTCCTATTTTCCAGGGTTTAGAGTTCAGATCACCTTAATTCCTTCTAGAATAGCTCAAGCTCTTAGGTTGGGCCCTGGAGGCCTGTACCTGTCATGTCCCACTGCTCGTCCAGTGCGGGCTCTGAGATGTTCCCTGCCCTTGCTTAGTGCGCTCACCACCACCAAGCCTGTGGCCCCCATCAAAGGAGAATGTGTCCTGGAAGGAAGGATGATAGATCAGGCCTTTTGGTCAGCTGGGCAGAACAGGCTCTCACCTGAACAGTCAGAACTTGGGATAGGTTACTTGTCAAGCTGATAGAGAGGAATATATTAGGTGCCATAAGAGGGAACCCAGATGGGAAGGAAGCACAGCAGACCGTTGGATACCTAGGACAAGAGGAGCCATCTCAAGAAGGGAGTCAGCACTGAGGGGCCAAGAAGTCCCCACTCATCAGTCGTGCATCTTGTCCTAAGTCAACACAGTGCGCTCCCAGGCAGCACAGTTACTTGGTAGGATGAAAAAGAATCTAATATTAGAAGACGTTAGATCCAGGACTCCACTTCCCCACCCCTACCACATTTTGATAGTAGTATTTTAGTCTCCTCTTGAGCATTTCCTATGGGGGGAGTCCACAATATGCCTACATGCTTACAGAACACTAACAGCTAGCAGTGCTGACTACTTTCAACACAAGTACCAATCCATCCATCCACAAGTACATACATCCAATCATTTAATCTCCACAACAGTCCCTAAGGGATAGTTCTACTACAGTTCCCATTTTACAGATGAGGACACTGAGGCACCGGGAGGTTGACTTGTTTCTAGTTTGGACCCAAAGAGTGGGGTTCCAAGGCCATGATCCTAACCATTTCTCTAAACTGCCTGCTAAGGAGACACAAAACAAAAACAATTGCTGCCTTACAGAAGTTTAAATCCTAAAATATGTGGCACACATCAATTACATACTCACCCAACCTTTCTAAAAATTCATACTGCATCATGGCACACTTGTCTTTAGATTTTCCTGCCTTGGTTTTCTGCTTTTCCTATTTTCTGTGTTTTACTTGTGGTAGGCTCAGCGCAGACCTCCTGGGGAAAAACTTGTGCCAGAGAGGGAAGATAAAGATTCCATCCATAACTCACCCTGGACAGGGGCTTCTCCACGGCTGCAGGTGGGATTTGAGAAGGGATTTATGGGGGAGGAGAAGGGAAACAGCTTGTTGGATGAGAATTTGGGAAATTTGCTGGGATATACAAACACCAAAAAGGTAGGTAGATTATGCTATTTGTGAATATACTGGGGTAGCACCTTGAAGGTCTCTGCCATGTTCTTCCTGTTACTGATTCCCACCACTCCAGGGAGAACACAGAGACCATCACATAAGATCCTCTTACCTCTCACTTGTGCTGTTATCTGCATCTCTGTCCGTCCTCGCCTGCTTCCTCCCGTCTCAGGGAGGGAGTTGTTCCCTTCCCGGTGAACCCTTCACCCTGTGCTTTACACTGCCTCTCCTCCTTCCTCTGTCTCGCATCTCCCTTTGCTTCTGTATTTCTCTTGGCTCCTTCCTCTCAGCATAGGTTCCTGCTGAAATTCCTCTTTCTGAAAACTAAAAATTTCCCCCAATCATGGCTCCTTGTGGCAATTTTCTTTCCTTCCTTCTCAAAGACTTCCATTCATTCCTTCCATTCACCTTCCATTCCTCACTGTCTATTTCTTCCTCGGTAGGTCACAGCCTCCCAGCACCTTCTCCCTCGTTGGCATTGCCCCGTTGAGGTCACCGGGAGCTTCTTGACGGCAGCTCCATCCTTGGAGCGGCCTCCTGCACCACTTCCCCGTGCTGACAGCCTCTTCTCACAGCCTCGCCTCCCTCGCAAGGCTTCCGGGTCACGATTCTCTTCTGCTTCTCCTCACACCCAGCTACTCCATCCCAATCTATCTTCTGAGGAAGTTGTCTCTGTTTCTTAGTGCTGCCTAAGCTTCCATCTTCAACTCCTCATTTCAATCTGAACATTTTCTCTGGGAAATCTTAACTATGTCTACAACTTCAGCTACCAACTGTGCCTTCCACCACCTGTCCCTACCTGCTGCACCGTCCCTTGTTGGATACCTGTACTCGCTGAGCCCACTGTTTGCTTTCTATTCACTCTCTAGCCCACTCCAGACAATTTATCCTTCCTGGTACTCCACTTACACTGTGCTTTTCAAGGTCTAGCCAGCAACCTCCATGCTACCAAATCTGATGGTCGGTTCTTAGATCTTTATTTACTCAATATTTCAGCAAAATTAAAATCATTAAGTTCTCCTTCCATCTTGAAGCTCCTCTTTTTCTTAGTTGGTATTTGAGATACAACCACCTCCTGGCTTTCCTCTTACTCGCTGATAAAAGCTAGTTACTTCTCATCCACCTAAACTCTACTGAGGGGCATGACCCAAAGGTTTGACTCTCGAGTTCCCTTCTCATAGCCGCACTCGCTCTCTGGTGACGTCTTCCAGTTCTGTGGCTCTACTGTCTCTGGGATGGTGATTTCCGAATTGATAAATCGAACCCCAGCCTGTCCATTGTGGTGTCTAATCAGCATCTCCAACCCAAACCCAAGTACTTGGTTTCCACCCCCATTCCCCAAACCTGCCCTCACCTGCCTCCGTAAGTCATACCACTGGTCACCTAGCTCCTTAGGCCAAACCACAGGAGTTATCCTAGATTTCTCTCTCCCTAACAATCCCAGTGGCAAGCCCCTCTAGGGGCCATGCCTTCTAAAGATATCCAGCATCCAACCACCACACCTCTAGCCCCATCGCCTCTAGTCTAAGCCACCATCATTTCCAGCATGGGCTAAGGCCCCAGCCACCCAACTAATCTACCATCTATTTTTTTGCACCCCTAGGAACTCCACATGAGAGCTGTAATCTTTGAAAGCATAAGTCACCTCATCTCTGTCCCTGCTCAAAACCCTCTCATGGTTCCTTGCCAAACTTTGAATGAAGTAAAAATTCTTCACTGTGGTCAACTATACAGACTCTACGGATCTGCCCCTTGCCCACCACTCCAAATTCATTTGCTCCCACTCTCCTCTCGCTCATGTTATTCAAGCCACATCACCCTTCTTGCTGTTCGTCACACACCCAGCACTTATTTTTCTCTTCACATCTGCTGTTCCCTTTGCTTGGACTGATTTTCCTTGACCCCACGCCTTTCCAGGGCTCACTCTCTATTTCTACTCATATGTTACCTCTTTAGAGAGGAATCCCCTTGATACCCTTTCTAAAATAGCTGTTCCAACCCCACCTCCAACCATCACCCTTCATATATTTATTCTGCTTTATTTGCTTTGGAATGTTTATCACTTCTTTGGTCATATTTATTTATTTATTGGTACTAGGGATTGAACCCAGGGGCATTCTACCTCTAATCTAGACCCCCAGCCCTATTTTATTTTTTATTCTGAAATAGGGTCTCACTAAATTGCTTAGGGTCCTGCTAAATCATTGAGGCTGGCCTCAAACCTGCAATCTGCCTGTCTCAACCTCCCAAATACTGGGACTACCAGCATGTGCCATCATACCTGGCCTTTGGTTATATTCTAAGTTTATTTATTTCTGACTTATTTCATTAGATTATAAGTTTTATGAGAGCAGAGATCTTGTCTTATTCACAGCTATTTCCTCATTGTCTGGCACATTGTAAGTCTTGATTAATACTAATTTAATAAGTAAATATGTTCTGAGAGGTTCTAAATCTACTTTTAGCCTTCCTTGCTGATACCAACATTCATATTTCTCACCATCTTGATCCATATGTCCCAAAGGAAGCTCAAATTCAGAATATTGAAAACTGAACTCCTTCCGGGCATGGTGGCGCACGCTTGTAATCCCAATACTTTGGGAGGCGGAGACCGGAGGATCCGGGTTCGCGGCCAGCCTCAGCTCACTCTCTCTCTCTCTCTCTCTCTCTCTCCCTTCTCTCTCTCTCTCTCTCTCTCTCTCTCTCTCTCTCTCTCTCCCTAGTGAGGCCCTCCGCAACTTCGTGAGACCCAGTTTCAAAATAAAGTATAAAAAAATAGGGCCGGGGGTGTAGCTCAGAGGTAGAACGTCCCTGGGTTCAATCCCCGGTACCACACAAAAAAAAAGAAAGAAAAGAAAACTGAACTCCTTGTTACTTCCCATTCTCTTCCACAAAGTGCCCTCACCTCATAGCCAAGCTTCCTTGACAGCACTGTCACTCACCCAGGCACCCAAGAGAGAGATCTGGGTGTCATTCTAAATTTTGCCCTCTTTCTTGTCGCAGTCGATCACTGAATCCTGCCATTTCTACTGGTCTTAGTTGCAAACAACAAAAGCTACTTGAGTTTAATAAAAAAAAGTTAAATTATTAGATAGCATACAGAATCTTCAGGAAGGCCCATGGACCCATGAACATATAAGAACAAAGCCCAAAGCCCCCTGGCAGGCTGTCCAGTGGAAACCGAGCTGCTCCCACAGAATGCACACCAACTCTGGGGTGAAAACCAGCTGTTAGGATCCTTGTCTGTTAAAACTCGGTGTCTCACCCCTATCCTTGTCAGAATGTATCCCATGTGGTATCTCTTTCTTCAGATCCTTTTCTTCCAAAAAGCCCTTGTGGCATTTCATGGGCAGGGCCCAGTTTGCATGCTTGCACCCATCTGCCAGGGGCAGAGAGAGTTTCTGGATTATTCCTTGAGGAAGATGGACTCATGCGTTGGGAAATTCCCCAACATAGAAGGAGTGTTCAAGAAATGCCTGGCAGCCACAAGGCATCCCAGATGTCAGCTGACACTATCCTCTACATCTTGAGTCTATTCCCCCCACCACTGACTCAGTTCTAATCTCCAGTTTGTGGTCTTGACTAATGTGTTAACCACCTCCCAAAAGGTTTCCCTTCCACTCTTCTATCCTCCACAGTAATGCTAGAGCAGGGTGTCGCAAAGCCAATCTTACCATGTCATTCCCCTATTTGCCACACATTATTAAAATGCAAAAGGCACCTCAAAAGCTCTGCATGATGTCCAAACTCCTCAGATTGGCAAAGAAAACTTTTTGCAATGTGACTCTTGCCCATCCTGGGTCTTGAGGATAATTAAAAGAAAAAAAAAGTCTGTACATATTCAGTACAAGTAGAATGTTTTCTTTTTCAAATATTCTTTATCTATAGTGGTTTGAATCCACAAATTTGAAACCTATGAACATGAAGGACTGATTGTAATGCACATGCATATATATCTTATATGTTATGTTTTGTAATCCATATAATGACTATTAAGTAGGAATGATTAGCCTCCTTTTATAGACGAGAAAATGAGCCTTAATGAAGATATTTAACTTTTCTAATACTGCATGACTAAAACCCAACTGAGCAGAGATTTGAACTTGACTTTATTTGACTCCAAAGCCTATACACTTAATGAATATATTCTATAGCTCCCTGTGAATAAATGAACCAATATGAGAAAGAATAAATAAAATGTGAAGCTTTATATTGTAGTCTACAGTTAGAAGTACCTGCTTCTATAGCCTGCACAGGTTGGAACATTTTCTTTATTTTTTTACTATTTTACTTAGTTCATTCTGCTTGAAATAATGGCCATTTCCCCCCAATGCCTTAAAAGACACTAAGCTCCTGGAGGGCAAGAAGCCGAATCCTTTTCATTTCTATGTCTGTTCATTTGTATTCACTTCCTAGGGTTGCCAAAACAAAGTACCACACACTGGTTGTCTTTTAAACAACAGACGTGTCGTCTCACAGTTGTGGAGGGTGAGCGTCTGAGCTCACAGTTTGGTGTGGGCAGGACCCTGCTTTACCAGAGGCTGCTGTGGAAGACTCTGCTCCAGGCTCCATCCCAGTCCATTCAAACTACTGTAACAAAATACACAGACTGCGTGGTTTATACACAGCCGACATTTATTTCTCACAATTCAGGAGTGTGGGAAGTCCAACGCCAGGAAGTCAGCAGATTCAGTGTCTGGTGAGAGCCTGCCTCCTGGTTCACGGACAGCCGTCTTCTTGCTGTGCCCTCCAAGGTGAACGGGGGCAAGGGAGCTTTCTGGGGTTTTGTGTTTGGTCTGGTTTTGATTTTTGCGGTACTTTAGATTTAGACACCCATCAAATTGAGAATTTCTTAGATGCCTGGCACTTTATTTATCTCGTTTCATTTGATCTTTGCCACAATATCACAAAGATGAGTTTTCATCTAATTGGGGAATATATTATATATAAAAATGAATAAGTGAAGCCCAGCACAGTGAAACACACCTTCCAAACCCCAGAGACTTGGAAGGCTGAGACAGGAGAATCATAAGTTCAAAGCCAGCCTGGGCAACTTAGGAAGACCCTGTCTCAAAATAAAAAATAAAAAGGCCTGGGGATGTAGTTCAGTGCTAGAGTGTCTCTGGGTTCAATCCCCAGTACCAAAATAAACAAGTAAATGAATATATGTTATTTGTAGAGTTCAAGAAAAAAGAGTGAAATGTGTGACCACCACCCGGGATAAAAACCAGAACACTGCCAGAGTCATAGAGGCCGCTGTGTACCTCACTCCAAATATACCATGCTCCCCTCCCTGCAAGAG
The DNA here is from genome assembly GCA_004027185.1 of Glis glis. Classification (NCBI taxonomy): domain Eukaryota; kingdom Metazoa; phylum Chordata; class Mammalia; order Rodentia; family Gliridae; genus Glis; species Glis glis. Next base: position 23,973 of record PVJS01022539.1, read on the forward strand.
AAACAGCCTGTGAATTCTGAACTAACCATCCCCTGCCTCCTTGATAGTTTACAACTGGTTATCCATAGGGAAAACCCATTGAGTATAGTATTTAGAGCATAGTAGAGTATAATACTTACAGTATTAAATTTAGTTTGGCTGATTTTTATTCTTTATATAAATTGAGTCATAGTGCTTGTAGTCCAAGTAGTTTATCTCTTTTGATCATGATTATGGTTTTTTGAGATTCATCCATGTTGATACATATAATAGTAGTTCATTCATTTTCTATGATGTAAATATTTCTTTGCATAAATATATCACAATTTATTCTACTCTTCATGGACACCTGAAATGTTACCAACCAGAGCTATTATGCACAGTGCTGCTGGTGACTTTCTTCTACATGTCTTGAATGCACATAAGCACAGTTTCTCTAAGCTACAGAGAGAGATAATGGATGGGTTTAAGATATGCACATATTAATTTTGCTAGGTAATGCTAAAGCATTTTGTAAAATACTTAAACCAGCCGGGCATGGTGGCGCACGCTTGTAATCCCAGTACTTGGGAGGCTGAGACCAGAGGGTCTGGGTTCGCGGCCAGCCTCAGCTACTTAGTGATACCCTCCACAACTTAGTGAGACCCTGTTTCAAAATAAAGAATAAAAAATAGAGCTGGGGGTGTAGCCTGGAGGTAGAGGTAGAATGCCCTGGGTTCAATCCCCAGTACTGGAAAAATAAAATAAAATAAAATAAAATAAAATAAAATAAAATAAAATAAAATACTTAAACCAAGTTACATTTCTGCTACCAATGAATTAGAGGTCTCATTGCTCCACATCCTTGCTAACATTTGGATTTACCAGAATTAAAAATTTTGCCCATCTAGTTTGCATGAAACTGTAATTTTAATGTATTTTTCTGACTACTAAACATACTGAGTGCTCATGAGGTTAAACTCCTCTCTTATTAAGTGACCGATTTTCCCATTCTTTTTTTTTCTTCTGAAAACCACTCAGAAGGTGCTTTCTCTCTCTAACTCTCTCCAAAGAGAGAGAAGAACGATCATCGATCATCAGTAGCAAACGGCAGTTGCAGCAAAGCAGCACCGAGCGCCAGCTTCACGTGCAGGAGCCAACACTGCATCTTCCTTGTGGTTTCTGACTTGCCCATTTTTCTATTGAATTGTGTGTCTTACTCTTTTAGATTTGTAGGAATTTTTAATGTTCTGGTTACTGGTATTTTTTTAATTTTATGTGTGGAAACACTGTCTTCATCTTTATAATTTCTCTCTTCACTCTACATAAGGTCTCTTTTGATGACAGGTATTTAACAGAATCAAATTTTCCAATTTTTCTTTTATGGTTTATATTGCTCAAAGAAATTCATTTTTGCCATTAGAGTATCATAAAGATATTCTCCTAATTTTTTAGGCTTTTTTTTCTATATTGAGAATTAAATCCAAGGGTGCTCTACCACTGAGCTACAACCCTACCCGTTTTTATTTTGAGACAGATTCTCACTAAGTTGTCCAAGCTGGACTCAAACTTGTGATCCTCCTATCTCAGCCTTCAGACTTACTGGGATTACAGGCATGTACTACCAGACCCCACTCTCTGAATTCGTGTTCTAAAAGCTTTTATATATTTGGCTTTCATATTTTATTGCTTAATCCTGATGCTTGTGTGTGGCGTAAGGAAGTTTCTAACTTCAGGTTTTCCATATAGCTAACCAATTGTCCCAACACCATTTATTTTTTTCCACATTGACCTATAAGAGCTACGTTGCCTTAATTAGAGTTTCCACGTATACTTTGGAAATTCTGTTTAGGGCCTTCTATTCTGTTCCATTGGTCTATTCAATTGTTTCAGCACCCTTATCAGATTGATTTAAATTCTGTAGCTTTATTGGGATTTGATATCTGGTAGGGAAAATTTTTAAAAATTAGCTAGAATTTCCAATAAAATACTTAATGTTGAATGGGCCTTCTTTTTCTTTTTATGGATCTTAAATAGGATGTTTTAAATATTTCCTTATATATTATAATTTTACAGGAATTTTATAGCTACTATTTCTCAAGTTATGTAAGTTTCCTTGTATTCTAGGTTTTTTAAAAATAGATGTTAAATTTTATCAAATGCTTTTTCTAAGTTATGCTGGGTCATCTGATTCTTGGGATTTGTTTGTTTGCATTTGTGGTTTTCATGTGTATAGAAAGATTATAAAATACTAATACAATTTAAAAATTATTATAGCACTATTCAGACTTTCTAAATTTTTTTATACTTTTATTGGTGCATCATAGTCTCACATCATAATGTAGTTCATAGTGATAGTGACATACATGCACACAGCACTTGGTGAGCCCCCCCCCAACTCCCTTCCCACTCTCCTCCTTCCCCATACAAAAGATTGAGATTGGCATTGGTATTCTCACATATGTACATAATGTCAGAGAAATGTTTCCTTCCTTAATTATCCCTCTCCACCCCCTCCCCAAAACCACCTTCCTTGCTCCACTGGAGTTTCTCCTGTATTATCTAAAGTCATTCTTGTATCTCAATTACTCCCTAGCTTGTGCATATGAGAGAAAACATATGACCCTTCACTTTCTGTGACTGGCTAATCTCACTTAACATAATGTTCTCCAGGTCTATCCATTTTTCTGCAAATGACATAATTTTGTTTTTCTTGATTGCTGAGTAGAATTCCATTGTGTGGATATCCCATAATTTTGTAATCCATTCATCTGTTGATGGACACCTAGATTGGTTCCATAATTTGGATATTGTGAATTGTGCTGCTTAAACATAGATATGCATGTATTACTATAATATTATGATTTCAGTCCCTTTGGAAAGATACACAGGAGTGGTATAGCTGGATCATGTGGTGGATGCATTTATGAGGAATCACCACACTGATCTCCATAGCAGCTGCGCTAATTTGTAATCCTACCAATAGTGTAAAAAAGTTCCTATTTCCCCACATCCTCACCAGCATTTATTGTTGTTTGACTTCTTGATGATCGCCATTCTAATTGAGGTTAGATGGAATTTCAGTATAGTTTTAATTTGCATCACCCTGATTGCTGATGATGTTGAACATTTTTTCACGTATGTATTGGTCATTTGTATTTCTTCTTTTGTGAAGTGTCTATTTAGTTCAATTGCCCATTTCTTGATTGGGTTATTATTTTTTAGTGTGAAGTCTTTTAATTAATTTATATATTTTAGATATCAGTCCTCTGTCAGAGGAATAGCTGACAAATTTCTTCTCCCATTCTGTAGGTTCTCTCTTTAGACTCTTGATAGTTTCCATTGATGAGCAGAAACATTTTAGTTTAATGTTGTCCCATTTATTAATTCTTCTATTAATTTCCTGAGTTTTAGGGGTCTTATTGAGGAAGTTTCTACCTGTGCCTATATGTTGGAGTGTTCGACCGATGCCCTCCTCTAGCAATTTCAACGACTCTGGTCTAATTTCCAGGACTTTGATCTATCTCAAGTTGACACTTGTGCAGGGTGAGAGGTAGGGATTCAATTTCATTTTTCTACAAATGGATAACCAGTTTTTCCCAACACCATTGGTTGAAAAGGCTGTATTTCTCCAATATGTATGTTTGGCACCTTTGTCGAAAATCAATTGGCGATAAGTGTGTGGATTTGTTTCTTTATCATCTCTCTTGCTACATTGGTCTATGTGTCTGTTTTTTATGCCAATACCATGCTGTTTTTATTACTATAGATCTGTAATATAATTTGAAGTCAGGAATTATGATGGCTCTTGCATGATTCTTATTGCTGATAATTGCTTTGGCTATTCTGGGTCTTTTGTTTTTCCATATGGAATTTAGGACTGATTTTTATAACTCTGAGAAGAATGACATTGGTATTTTGATAGGGATTGCATTGACTCTATAGATCACTTTTGGTAGAATGGCCATTTTGATAATATTTATTCTGCCTGTCCAAGAGCATGGGAAATCTTTTTTTCTTCTAAGATCTTCAATTTCTTTCTTTAGTGTTTTATAATTTTTATTGTAGAGGTCTTTTACCTCCTTGGTTAGATTTATTCCTAGATATTTTATTGTTTTTGAGGTTATTGTGGATGGAATTGTTTTCTGGATTTCTTTTTCAGTGGATTTGTGGTTGGTGTATAGAAAAGCTACTGATAAGTCAAGCATGGTGGTGCACACTTGTAATCCCAGTACTTGGGAGGTTGAGACCGGAGGATCTGGGTTCACAGCCAGCCTCAGCTACTTAGTGAGGCCCTCTGCAACTTAGTGAGAGCCTGTTTCAAAATAAAGAATAAAAAATAGAGCTGGGGGTGTAACCCAGAGGTAGAATACCCCTGGGTTGAATCCCCGGTACTGCAAAAAAAAAAAAAAAAGCTACTGATTTTTGTAGATTGATTTTGTATCCTGCTACTTTGCTGAATTTGTTATTCAGCTTGATAAGTATTTTGGTTGAGTTTTTTTGGGTCTTCTAAATTTAGGACCATGTCATCTGCAAATAGAGATAATTTAGTTCTTCTTTTCCTATTTGTATTCCTTTGATCTCTTTCTCTTCCCTTATTGCTCTGGCTAGAGTCTCAAGTACTATATTAAATAGGAGTGGTGATAGTGGACATCCTTATCTTGTTCTTGATTTTAAAGGGAATTCTCACAGTTTTCCCCCATTCAATATGATGGTGGCTTTGGACTTATTGTATATTGCCTTGATGATGTTGAGGTAAGTTTCTTCCATTCCTATTTTCCACAGTGTTTTTTAACATGAATGGGTGTTGGATTTTGTCAAATGGTTTTTCAACATTTATTGAGATGATCACGTGATTTTTGTCCTTAATTCTATTTATGTGGTGAATGACATGTATCGATTTATGTATGTTGAACCAGCTTTGCATCCCTGGAATGAGACCAACTTGGTCATGGTGTACAATTTTCTTGATATGGTTTTGAATGCTACTAGTATTTTGTTTAGAATTTTTGCATCTATTTTCATCAAGGATATTGGTCTGTAATTTTCTTTTTTTGAGAGATCTTTATTTGGTTTGGTATTAAGTGATAATAGCCTTGTAGAAAGAGTTTGGAAAGTTTTCATCTCTTTCTATTTCATGGAACAATTTGTGAAGTGTTGGGTTTAATTCTTCTATAAAGGTTTTGTAGAATTCAGCTGGGAATCTGTCTGGACCTGGACTTTTTCTTGATGGAAGGCTTTTTATTGCTGTTTCTATCCCTTTGCTTGCTATTGGTCAGTTTAGGTTTTCTATATCCTCTTGATTTAATATAGGTAGGTTGTGTGTGTCTAGAAATCTATCGATTTCTTCTACATTTTCCAGTTTATAGAGTATAAATTTTCAAAATAGTTTCTGATGATCCTCTGGATTTCCCCACTGTCTGTGGTGATATCTCCTTTTTCATTTCTTTTTATTAATCCATTTAATTTGCATTCTCAAATGTATTGCTACAAAGTTATTCAAAATGTCTTTTTTTACCTGTTAAATTTTTGATTATTTTATTTTATTTATTTTTTCAAAATAAAAAAATACATTTTTTTATTTTATTTTTAAAATGGGGGTGTAGCTCAGAGGTAGAATGCTTTTGGGTTCAAACCCCAGCACCACACACACACACACACACACACACACAAAATAAATAAATAAATAAAATTGATTTTTTTTTTGTAGCTGGGCATCGTGGCATACTCCTATAATCCCAGTACTTGGGAGGCTAAGACAGGAGGATCACAGGTTCGAGGCTGGCATAGCTCAGAAGTAGAATGCCTCTGGGTTCACTCTCCACTATGAAAAACAAAGTTTCTGTTTGTTTGTCTGTTTCATACTGGGGATTGAACCCAGGGGCGTTCTATCTCTGAGCTATGCCCCAGCCCTCTTTATTTTTTATTTTATTTATTTATTTATTTATTTTAGTTTTCATATATTGTAGTAATGCCTCTCTTTTTAATTCTAATGTCAGAAATGTCTAATCTTGTCAGAAATTTGCCTATTCTACTTTTTCAAAGAACTTATTTGAGTCTTTTTTTTTTTTTTTTTTGCGGTACCGGGGATTGAACGCAGGGGCGTTCTACCTCCGCGCTATGCCCCCGGCCCTATTTTTTGAGACTGGGTCTCACGAAGTTGCGGAGGGCCTCATTAAGTAGAGAGAGAGAGAGAGAGAGAGAGTGTGCACGCGCGTGCCTGTGCGAGCGGAGGCTGGCCGTGAACCCGGATCCTCCGGTCTCCGCCTCCCAAAGTACTGGGATTACAAGCGTGCGCCACCACGCCCGGCTTATTTGAGTCTTTATTGACTATGTACTTCACTTTTTCCTCTTGACTTTATTGCTTCCTTCTACCTACTTTCCTTTGGGTTTATTTTGCTGTTTTCTTCCCTAATGGTCACTTTAGTAATTCTAAGCTCTTCATAGTGTAATTACAGTCTTTTTAAAACTTACCCTTTTTTTGAGCTGGGCGTGGTGGCGCATGCTTGTAATCCCAGTACTTTGGGAGGCGGAGACCGGAGGATCCAGGTTCGCGGCCAGCCTCAGCTCTCTCTCTCTCTCTCTCTCTCTCTCTCTCTCT
>PVJS01022540.1:0-30413 GCA_004027185.1 Glis glis
TACCTCCGTGCTACACCCCCGGCCCTATTTTTTTATACTTTATTTTGAAACCGGGTCTCACGAAGTTGCGGAGGGCCTCACTAGGTAGAGAGAGAGAGAGAAAGACAGGGAGAGAGAGAGAGAGCTGAGGCTGGCCACGAACCCGGATCCTCCGGTCTCCGCCTCCCAAAGTACTGGGATTACAAGCGTGCACCACCACGCCCGGCCCCAGCCCTATTTTTGATTCTTTACTTTGAAACAGGGTCTCACTAAGTTGTGGATGGCCTCACTAAGTAGCTGAGGCTGGCTGGGAACCCGGATCCTCCGGTTTCAGCCTCCCAAGTACTAGGATTACAAGCGTGCGCCACCACGCCTGGCTTTGGGCACTACTCTTAAGTCCTAGTGATATATGTGGGGAAGGAAAGGAAAGAGACAATAGACAATAATGATTTTTGTGTGTGGTACTGGGGGTTGAACCCAGGGGCATTCTACCTCTGAGCTACACCCCCAGCCCTATTTTTTATTCTTTATTTAGAAACAGGGTCTCATTAAGTTGCAGAGGGCCTCATTAAGTAGCTGAGGCTGGCCACGAACCTAGATCCTCCCGTCTCAGCCTCCCAAGTACTGAGATTACAAGCATATGCCACCACGCCCGGCTAGACAATAATGATTTTAATAAATAAATGTATACTGTAAATAATGTTAGAAATTGGTATGCATTCTAAGTATCCCCCCAAAATAGAGCAGGTTATGAAGGATTATTAATAGAAACTAAATATATTTACAATAGAAACACTAAAACAATAATATTTATTGCCATAATCCACATATTAAAATCTCTTATACTGAAAGCAATTAATAATGTCACAGCCCAACTTCAGGTTACCTAGTTCGACCCTGACATTTTACAGATGATGCTAAATGATTTACCTAGTTACTCTGTTCTTGGCAGAGACTAGGGTTCCTGTCTCCTGGTCACCTGACTGGCATGACTCTTTGTGATGTCAAATAACTGATAAAATGTTTAATTTGCTCATATGGATACAGCTTTGGGGTCTGACTGGCCTAGGTTTTATCACTTCATGGCTTTGTTATTAATGGCAAATTACCTCTCACAATGTACATTTTCTTATCTATAAAATGATGAGCCGGGCATAGTGGTACACGCCTGTAATCCCAGTACTTGGGAGGCTGAGACAGGAGGATCACAGGTTCAAGATCAGCCTCAGCAATTTAGTGAGACTTTCAGCAACCTAGAGAGACCCTGTTTCAAAACAAAAATTAAAAGGGCTAGGGCTACAGCCGGGCATTGGTGGCACACGCTTGTAATCCCAGTACTTGGGAGGCTGAGTCAGAAGGATCGCAGGTTCAAATCCAGCCTTGGCAACTTAGCGAGGCTCTCAGCAACCTAGTGAGACCCTGTCTCCACATAAGAAATAAATTGGGCTGGGGGTGTAGCTTGGAGGTAGAATGCCTCTGGGTTCAAACTCCAGTACCAAAAAGAAAGAAAAAAAGGGGGGCTATAACTCGGAGGTAGACTGGGATCAACCTCTAGTGTCAAAAAAGAAGAGAGAGAGAGAGAGAAAGAGAGAGAGAGAGAGGATGAGGTTGATTTTGTGACTGGGTTATGAGGATTAACTGGATTCTGAGGATTAACAACTATAATCCCAGTATCTGGGAGGCTGAGACAAGAAGATCATAGGTTCAAGGCCAGCCTCAGCAATGGAACAAGACCCTCAGCAACTTAGCAAGTTCTTCTTTCAAAATAAAAAATAAAATAGGGTTGGGGGTGTAGCTCCAAGGTAGAATGCCTCTAGGTTCAATCTCCAGTACCACAAGAAAAAAAACTGTTTAATGTAGTAGCTTATGTAAAACACACACGTCAGTACATAAATATATAACTAATACATACTAGCACCAAAAATGGTACATCACATGCTTGAGTTTCTTACATCCTCTACTAAACTGCAAACCTTGTATATGTAAAGTGTCTACTGTAATGCAAATGCTCAATAACCACGTTAATTTGCTAAGACTTGTAAGGGCCAACCAATTTTCAAAATGTAAAAATCAGTACGATAACTCGCATCACTGTGATGGAGGTGATTAAATTAACTGAAAGCTTCATGTTATGATTCAAATGTTTTCAGTCTGTCTGCAGAGAAGTCTGCAGCACTAAACACTTCAACGTCATAAATTACAGTCCTTTGGTCCACTAGAAAATAACTTCCACCATGAAAAACACCTTCAGGAGAGAAAGAAAACCCTTCGCATTTCTACCACTCTACTTTTCACATTCATGCTTCTGCTCCTCTATTCACAGATATAATTGAGAGGGGAATGTGATTCTAATCCACTACAGCAATTCAGCAGCTTCTTCATATTTACAATCAGCATTTTAGCTGACAAGAGCAAAAATACCACAAACTGAACAAAGAATAAAATAATTCAAATTGGTAAAAGAATACTTGGTGCTATGGATGCAACCTTTTTCAAATGATTATATATTTATTTCAATTTAGTTTCAAATGGAAAAACAATCAGGAAGATTACTCTGTAAAAACATTCCCTTCCCCCACTCTAACATGAACCCCCCCCATTCATGGTCCCTTGGGTATCAAAGGGAAACCACCATCCTGAAGCTTGAGATAATTAAATCACAATTCACAGAATAATAAGTCAAAGTCCCTAGCTAAGATGCAAGAGCCATTACGCCAGTCCGTTCTGAAAAGGTAACAGAAGGCGCTGCTTCCTATCCTTCTGAATAAAGATATCTCTGCAATGCTGGATATTGAAACCTTTGTTCTCAAGCTAAGCAGTTAAAGCATGGGTTTTCAAAACTAGGCATTTTCTTCCTTTAGGTCAAATTAAGCTTTTTAAAACATGGGGGGGGGTACTTAAAAGCTATTGTAAGAAACAATAATGAGTGATGTAAAAATGCCCTTTTCCTTATTTAATTTCACTCCTGTTAGAGGTACAGCCCTTTCATTGCAGCTCTTTTTCTACCATTTTGCCACATTTCATACACCAGCGAGAAAACAAAGGCTCCTGGAGATTACCTGATCACCAGACAGATCAGCAGACAAGCAGCAGCTCCGAAGGCTCTGGCTTCCGAGGAGCAGAGCGATCCTCACCAAGCACACCACTCCCTGGGCGATCCCAGGCTTCCCCTATACACACAGCCTCATCCTTGGAAAGGCATTTGTTGGATGATTTTACTGACCACAGAGGGATGAGAAGAAGAAACCCCACCTCTCCTCCCACCCCCAGTCACATCCCATCATCATCGAAGCCGCTAATGGAAAGGCAGAGAGCAGCATCCACGCACATGCCCTAGACTGCACCATCACACACAAATGACACGAAAGCGAGCATTCAGCTGGCAAGTTTTTAAGAGAGCAGGCCAAACAGCTCCCATAAAATTAAAAATACGTGTAGAGCCACAAAAAAAAACAATTTTCATTCTGAATACAGTATGATTTTTAAATCTGGAATTTCTTGAATAAAGTACTACAAATGGAGTCCCTTGAATACCTGAAAATTCTGTTATTACCAAAGAAGAAGGTCTTATTTTTTTTATTTTCTAAAGTCTCCTTTTGCTGCTAAAAGAGAATTCCTCAAAGAGAATCTGGGCTAGATGGTGGAGAAACAGATCAAAAATAGGAGAGGGTATTTTCTGCCCCAATAAGCCTAATTAAGTTTGTAAGCAAGGCTGGGAGGATTGAAATTTCTTCATGCTACTCTGTCTGTTTGTGTTTGATTATTGTACATCTCCCCGGGTCTCTAACTCTGCCCGGGGCATTTGGATGGTCTGGCACTCTGTTAACTAGCATACTTACCACTTAGGTAGAATGAGAGCGTTAAGAGACATGCTCATTCAGACTAATCCCTAGAAGCCATTTAATTTTGTTAAAACAGTAATCTGCCTCAAACACTGTTCTCTAACAAATGTGCTGCTATACTAGGAAGGCTTGTCAGCCTCTACTTTTCTCAAGGATCAACCCAATTTAACAATTTCCATGCAAACAATTTCTAGGATCAATATATTAGTAATAAATAAAAAACATATTGTTTTATAAAGCATATTCCTTAGAACATATGCACATATCTAATTTTAAGTTTAATCCCAATAATCACTTCACCCATATAAATTACAGCCCAGGGTTCTGTGAATTTATAAATGAATTCACAGGATGTCAGAACCAGAACTAGTGATCTATGAAGAATCAAGCTTCCAAGAACACACATCTTAGCAAGTGTAATTTGCTTAAAATATGTGTGTCTGCTTAAATATATATTTCAAAACTAAAGACCTTCAAAACTACAAACTAGTGACTTCAATGTCCTCTTTGGGCAATATTAAAGAACAGATTAATTGAATTTCTCATTTATAAGTACTTAATAAATTATTAGTTAGTGATCAAAGAAAATAGTCTCAATTCCTAAAAACAAGTTAGACTAGACTACTGACTGCTGGTATTAAACGTCCATTTGAAGTAGAATGGATAAAAAACAATGAGGTATATTCACACATTAGAATATTAATCAACAATGAATTAATTATGACTACTCATAACAATAGGGAGAAAGGTCACAATTAAAGAGAAAGGTTAGATGAAAAGAGTCCATCCTGCATGAATCCATTTACGTAAAGAACAAAAGCAGTCAAAAGTTAAACACAAGCTGATACGGTGGCACATGCCTGCAATTCCAGTGCTTGGGAGGCTGAGACAGGAGGATTGCAGGTTCAAGGCCAGCCTCAGCAACTTAGTGAGACCCTGTTTCAAATAAAAATAAAAAGGGCTGGAGGTGTAGCTTGAAGGTAGAATGCCCCTAAGTTCAATTCCTAATTCAAAAGAGAAAAAAAAAAGAAAAAAGAAAAAAATGAGCTCTTAATTCCCACATCATGGATGAATCTTAAATGTATTTTACTATGTGAAGGAAGCCAGGTGCAAATCCCATGACTATATCATTCCATTCATATGACGCTCTGAAAAATGCAAAAGTATAGAGAGAAAACGGATTAGTGGTAGCTAGAAACTGGAGAAGGGAGATGGCTGACTACAAAGGGAAAGCAGAGGGGACATTTAGGGTGCCGAATTGGTTCCAGGTATGATAGTGGTGGACACATCACTCTGTGCATTTGTCCAAACCCACAGAATTGCACGTTGTGAAAAGTAAACTTCAATAAATGCTAACTGGACAACAACAAAAGCATCAATCAAAATGCAGAAGATCCCAAGACGTAATGTGGATTGCTTTAAATGATTCTAACTACATTATATCTGACTGACATAACTGCACTGAAGGAACGGTATAAAAAGGATTACTGCTTGCAAGGTACTCAACAAAAAAGGTGCAAGAGAACTTTTTGGGGTGATAGCAATGCTACATATCTTAATTATGGTTGTGGTATTTAAAAACTACACATTTAGCTGGGCGTGGTGGCGCACACTTGTAATCCCAGTACTTGGGAGGCTGAGAGAGGAGGATCATAGGTTCATGGCCAGCCTCAGCTACTTAGACCTTCCACAACATAGTGAGACCCTGTTTCAAAATAAAAGAATATAATAGGGCTGCAGGTGTAGCTAAGAGGTAGAATGCCCCTGGGTTCCATCCCCAGTTCCACCCCCCCCCAAAAAAAAGAAGAAAAAAAACAAATACTGTCAAAGTTGTATAGTGTGTGTGTGTGTGTGTGTGTGTGTGTTTTGCTGGGGACTGAACCCAGGGGCATTCTACCTCCGAGGCACACCCCCAGCCCTATTTTATTTTTATTTTGAAACAGCATCTGGCTAGGTGGCTGGGAGTCTCACTACTTGCTGAGGCTGTCCTGCAGCCTGCAATCCTCATGTCTCTGCCTCCGAAGTACTGAGATTACAGACATGCACCACTATGCCAGGCTCAAAGTCCCCCCCCCCAGTACTGGAGGTTGACCCAGAGACATTCTACCTCTGAGCTACACCCCCAGTCCTTTTTATTTTTTGTTTTGAAACAGGGTCTTAGTACGTTGCTAACGCTGGTCTCAAACCTACTGTGTCAGCCTCCCAAGTATTGGGATTACACGCAAGCACCACCAAGCCCGGCTCAAAGTTTCTTTTCAAAAGACAAAATGAAGGGAATAAGTCCAGGGGTCTAGAATGTAAAAAGTTGGTAAACTGTCAGCTTCTTTAACTTACTACTTAAAATATTAAAACCTAAATTGTTCCTTTAGATAAACATAAAATCTTGAGAATTCCATAGGAAAGCAAACTTTTATTTCAAAAGTAAAATGTAAACATTTTAAAAGTTCAACTCCCGGCTCTGAAAGTATAATTTGTAAAAACACTTACCATTTCAAAGAGCAGTATGTATCAGCATGATGGCTTACTTTAGTACAGACAGCATAAGCGACTGCCAGGGCAACTCACCTGACCAGGAGGCCCCAGCAGACGCTCACAATTACGTTCTGGCCAGGTGGCCAAGGTCATGGCCGACAGTCACAAACCCTGTGGTAAGGCCACCTTCAACAAAGGGGCTGAAGATGGCACCTGCTCTGTGCTCTTCAACAACCGTAACTCTAGTCTTTTCTTTTGTTTTTTGTTTTTTTCAATGCTGGGGATTGACCCCAGGGCTTCCCATGTGCTAATAAGCACGTGCTTTACTACTGAGCTATACAGCTACCCCTACCCATAACTCCAGTCTAATCATAAGAAAAACATTGGACAAATTTCAATTTTGGACCATCCTACAATATGCCTATTACTTCTCAGAACTGTTAAGACCATCAAAAACAAGTAAGTCTACTAGGTGTGGTGGTTCATGCCTGTAATGCCAGCTGGCTGGGAGCCTAAGGCAGGAGAATTATAAATTTGGGACCAGCCTGGGCAACTTAGTGAGACACTGTCTCAAAATTTAAAAAAAAGAATTAATAAAAGGGGGCTGGGGATGTACATCAATGATAGGGCACTTTCCTAGGAAGTATGGGAGGAGGGAAGCAGAGGGGAGGGAGGGAGGGGGAGGGAAGGCAGCTGGCTTTCTCATCATAAGAATTTAGAACATCACTGAGAAAGAAAAGTCGCAAAGGGGAAGGGAATCAAGAAAATAATTGTATAGGTTTTGATTTAAAGAATATTATCATAAAGCTCTTAAACTGTAATGAAAGAGGGGAAAGCAAAAAGGGAAAGGTTACAAAGATGACCTAACAGGGATGTTAAAAATACTCTCCCACTGCTTACACAGCTGTACTCGTGTTTTGACGTCAATCTCGAGACTCCCATGGATTATAGCAACAATTCACTCTTTGGTGTTTGCTGTATAAGTTTCAAAGTAAAACCAGTTGTTAATGAATGTTCACAGTTTCCATGATGAACAGACTAACTTTGCTTAAAATGAGACACACACAGTGGCGAATTATGAAAGGAAAAAAGATAGGAATAGCCAGCTTCATTCTGATCATGCTGAGTTGGGTTTAAACTGTCTTCTTTCTTAGCTCTTAAAACCATTTATCTTCTCTTTCTCAATCTTTCTTAGGAAACTAAAGTGAAATACTGATCTCTGCCGGGCGTGGTGGCGCACACTTGTAATCCCAGTACTTGGGAGGCTGAGACAGGAGGATCACAGGTTCACAGCCAGCCTCAGCTATTTAGTGAGGCTCTCTGCAACTTAGTGAGACGCTGTTTCAAAATAAAGAATAAAAAATAGGGCTGGTGGTGTAGCTCAGGGGTAGAATGCCCCTGGGTTCAATCCCCAGTGCCAAAAAAAAAAAAAAATAAGTGCTGATCTTTCCCATTTCTTTTACAATTCTAAAAAAGACAATTATTAACATACCCTTCTAAACTGAGAGTTGATACCCAAAAGATTCTGAAATTTTAAAGTACAGTTGTCAGCACATTATATGGATTTTAAGTTAATTTAGTTATAATAGTAATTTGAATCACTAATATGTATGAATTAGTATAACCAGTTACTCATAAAAATATATTCTTTGCTTTTAATGACCATATACATTCTTCACAATTCAAACAGAAGTGGTTTAATAAATATTTCATTTTTTCCTAATTTTGCAACTAGATGAGGGCTGAAACCATGAGACTAAAACATATATGGTCACTTTGGCATACTAAAAGCTAATTTGTGCTATGTTGTATCAGAGGAAAATCACCTTTAACCGCCTTTTTAAAATCCATATTTAGCCGGCATGGTGGCGCACGCTTGTAATCCCAGTACTTGGGAGGCTGAGACAGGAGGATCACAGGTTGGAGGACAGCCTCAGCAACCTAGTGAGACCTTGTGCAACTTAGTGAGACCCTATTTCAAAATAAAGAATAAAAACAGGGCTGGGGGAGCTAATTTTTTTAAGTTCTAACTAGGCAATCATTCCTTTTTGTGTACACTCTGAAGAGATCACAGCAGAGCCCCTCCCTCCCTCCCTTCCTTCCTTTCACTGGGGATTGAACCCAGAGGCATTCTACTTCTGAGCTATGCCTCCAGTCCTTTTTATTTTCTGTTTTGAAACAGGGTCTCACTAGGTTGCTGAGAGTCTCACTAAATTGCTGAGGCTGTCCTTGAACCTGCAATCCTCCTCTCTCAGCCTCCCAAATACTAGGATTACAGGTGTGCACCACCACATACCTTGGCTCTTTTTACTTTTCTTTTTGAAAGAGTTTTACTAAATGGTGTTGGCTGGTCTTAACTTGTGAGCCTCCAGAGTAGCTAAGATTAGAGGCCTGTACTCCCCAGCTGACTGTATTATATTTAAAGGAAGCATAAATAAAGAAGACATTCAGCTATGGGCATCCATAAAATATATTTTAATTATTTTCTTAAAATACATTTATTTATTCATTTAGTGTGTGTGTGTGTGTGTGTTAGTTACTGGGGATTGAACCCAGGGGCATTTTACCTCTGAGCTATACCCTTAGCCCCATTTTTTACTCTTTATTTTGAAAGAGGGTCTCACTAAATTGTGGAGGGCCTCACTAAGTAGCTGAGGCTGGCCACAAACCTGCGATCCTCCTGTCTCAGCCTTCCAAATACTGGAATTACAAGCATGTGCTATCACATCTGGCTAAAATATGTTTTTTAAATTGTCACCATTATCAAAATAATAGTTATTTACTGTAGAGAATATCGGGGGGCACAGAAGGAGGAAAAAGACCTTTTTCTACCTGTCATTATTCTGCTAGTTAAATAATATACAATAGAATCTTGTACCCAGAGAACATAGGCACTCACATAGAAATAAAACATTTTTAAAGCATTGCTAAATGAAAATTTCAAGTTACAAAACAGCACATATGGGGTAACCCCATTTTTGTAAAGAAATTCAATGGTGGTTACCTCCAGTGAATCTGATTAGAAAAATGGGGAAGGGAGGTAACTTTTTACTTTATATATTGTATGTTTGAAAAATTAATTAAAACTACATTTTTATTACTGAAGCTAGTAACAGGTTAGTGGATATTTATTATGCTGTCTTGATTTTATGTAATATTTTCAAGTATTATTACACTTTTTGTGTGTGTGTGTGCGTGTGTGTGTGTGTGGTACTGGGGATTAAATGTAGGGGCATTCTACCTCTGAACTACACCCCCAGCCCTATTTTATTTTTTATTTGGAAACGGTCTCACTAAGTTGCTGAGAGCCTCACTAACTTGCTAAGGGCCTCACTTAGTTGCTGAGGCTGGCTTTGAACCTGTGATCCTCCTGTCTCAGCATTCTAAGTACTGGGATTGTAGGTGTGGGCCACCACACCTGGCTAACTATTGTTAAACTTTAAAAAACTACTAAGAAAAAAGTCCTGTTTGAGACTAGATTCATCCTGAATAGTTTTTTTTCTCCACCCCTCCCCCCAAAAAAGCAGGTAGATCCCTCAGTTAAACTGCTCTTAAGCAAAAAAATAATCAACAAGCAACATCAATCTTAAACAGCCCATTCAAAGTCACCTGAAGAAGATTGCAAGGATAATGAGACAAAAGCTAAATATGAGAAGCTATGTAACTTTTTCCAAGGTCACTCAAAATACAAAAACTTGATCAGAGATAGCTGTGGATTTATTTGGAAATTCATTTTCACTATCTGAATGGTACCTTATAGTTATTACTACTTACCTAATGCTCCCTTAAAAGTTTTAGTGACCTTAAGGATTCCACCAAAAATTCCAATATTCAAAAGTTCATACTTAACACAAAACACAAAAATGCCGGAAGCTATCAGTGGGCTCTAAACTATAATCCAAGTCAGTGCCTCACAAACTGGACCACCACATTAGCTTAGTTTTTCCAGAAAATCATTTCTGGTAAGTTATGCTTTACATTATTCCTTCGGCTTTTTACTAATGGTCACTAGAAAAGCTATAAAAACACTGATCTTTCACTTAGGAAAATTTTTAACAGATATTGCCCAGTATTATCTTGAAACCCACAAGAACAGTATCTATGCGTGCGTACATATACATTTGGGATTGAACCCAGAGGCGCTCTACCACTTAGCTACATCCCCAGCCCTTTTTATTTTTTTATTTTGAGAGAGGGTCTTGCTAAACTGCAGAGGCTGGCCTCCAATTTGTGATCTTCCTAAATCAGCCTCCCGAGTCATTGGGATTAACAGGCATGCACCACCAGAGCCCAGCACAATATACTTTGACAACTTAATAGCAGTAAAATTAGGTTTCTTTTGCCACAAAGGAGGAAATATATCCAATAGAACCAAATCTTATTTACGTTTTCCCCACTGCAATCCAAAAGCAGAGAGGCTTAGTCACAATGGCTGTATTCCTCACTGTAATCATTTTATTTATTTATTTATTTATTTATTTATTTATTTATTTGCAGTACTAGGGATCAAACCCAGGGCCCTGTGAATGCTAAGCACATGCTCTACCACTGAACTATATATCCCAGTCTTTTATTTTTAACATCTTTAACTGGAGCCGATCTATGTTTGTTCACAGTGTTATTACAAACCATTACATATCTTTTTTTAGGAGGTTGGGTAAAAACATTGTGAATTTTTTTTTTTTACAATGCTGAGGATTGAAGCCAGGTCCCCATGCATGCTAACGCTCTACCACCAAGCTACGCCCCAGTCCCAAGCATTATAATTTTTAAGAATCAAAATAAGTTTATATAGATGGGCATGGTGGTGCACGCCTATAATCCCAGTACTTGGGAGGCTGAGACAGGAGGATCCTGGTTTGTGGCTAGCTGCGGTTACTTAGTGAGGCCCTCCGCCCTCTGCTACTTAGTGAGGCCCTGTTTCAAAATAAGGAATAAAAAGTAGGGCTGGGGGTGTAGCACGGAGGTAGAATGCCCCTGGGTTCAATCCCCAGTACCGCAAAAAAAAGCTTATATATTCAAAGTATTTTTCTTTTACAATATAGATTTTAATAAATATCTAGGCCGGGCATGGTGGCGCACACTTGTAATCCCAGTACTTGGGAGGCGGAGACTGGAGGATCCAGGTTCACAACCAGCTTCAGCTACTTAGTGAGGCCCTCCGCAACTTCGTGAGACCAGGTTTCAAAATAAAGGATAAAAAATAGGGCCGGGGGTGTAGCTTGGAGGTAGAATGCCCCAGGTTCAATCCCCGGTACAGCAAAAAAAAAAAATAATAATAATAATAATAAATAAATAAATATCTATAGTCTGAATTTGGGGAAATCGGCTCTTCTCCTCTATAAATAACTTTTTGCATTGAATTTTTAATTTGGTATAAACCTCACCAGCATCTCATTTGATTCTGTGAGGAAAACAGTATAAAAGTAAATATTACTCTCCCTATACAGATTAGGAGAATTAGGCTCAGAAAATTTGACTTAATTATCATATAATTCTTGAGGGAAAATGCTGGGACTCATTTCTAGCAATTCTGACTCTAAGTCCATATACTTTCTTCTATACCACACTACCTTAAGTAAAACTTTCAGCCAAGACAACATAAAATTAAAATATTAGATAAGGAAGAGAGGAAGGACAGAGAGAGAGTGAGAGAGAGAAAAAAGAATGGGAATGGGGGAGGTGAAGGAAGAGAATAAGGGACGGATATATAGAGGGAAAGAGACTGACCAACCATTCATAATGGGGGTAAAAATCATAAAGTATCTAGGAATAATCTTAGCAAAAAGAGTTTTAAAACCTCCAAGGATAAAACCACAAATTACTATTGAAGAAGAATTACTATAATTACTATAAGAGAAGACCTGAAATTACCAAAGAAATTAGTAATTCTGTACACTGTTCATGTACAGAAAGACAATATCATAAAGATGTCCATTTTCTCCACACTAAATTAAATCTGTGATGCAATTATAATTTTAAAACTCAATAAGACTTTTTATTGAATCTGACAAGCTGATCCCAAAATTCTTAAGAAAAAAGAAAAAGTCAAGAATAGCAATGAGTCTGAAGAAGAAAAACTAGATAAGGGGATTTGCTATGCTTATGGAACTAAAGTAACGAGGAGAGTTTGGTGTTGGTATAGAAAGTCATAACAATGAAAGAAAAGCACAGAATCAAATCCACAAAATATGGAAGCACTAAGTACAACAAAGATGGCACTGCAAATGAATGGGGCAGAGACAAACTATACAATGAAGGGGGCATGACAAGTGATTAGCCACATGGAAAAACAAAACTCAATCCCTACCTCACACCATATTCATAATATTTTCTAATATTTATTATTAACAATGGTTATTATAATTGGTAATATTTATTCATTAATATTTTATTAATAAAACAAGTTCAAGCCAGATGTGGTAGTGCACACCTGTAATCCCACCCAGTACTTGGGAGGTTGAGACAGGAGGATTGTAGGTTCAGCCTCAGCAACTTAGTGAGGCCCTCCGCAACTTAATGAAATCCTGCTTCAAAATAAAATAAAATAAAATAAGGCCAGGTATTTGTCCTTCTTTACTTTAACAAATTAGAAATAGGATCTTTGCCAACACATAGGGTTTAAAAAATTGAAATATGGCTGGGTGTGGTGGTGAATGTCTGTAATTTCAGTACTTAGGAGGCTGAAACAAGAGGATAGCAGGTTCAAGGCCAGTCTCAACAACTTAAAGACCATCAGCAACTTAGAGAGACCCTGTTTCAAATGTAAAAAAAAATTGTTTTAAATGGTTGGTGGTGTAGCTCAGATACAGAATGTCCCTGGGTTCAATCCCCAATACCAAAAAAAAAAAAGAAATGTAAGGAAAAAGAAAACTGAAGTCATTAAAGATGTTGCTCAATTTAAATATTCCTCAAATAAGAATCTTTTTAAGAGCCAACTTTTCATCTCAAATTTACTATATTTCATCAGACATCCAAAACCTTGGGAGTCACCCAGGACCACACTTTTTCCTTTCTTACCACTCACTGCAATGCTATCCCTCTCCAATGCTACCCCCACTGCCCTAGCTCAGGGACTCTCATCTCTCTCAGGAGAGTCTCCCATCTGTATTCCCAGTCTCAAGAGTTACTTCCCTCCAATCAACTATCAGACTACTACCATAATTACTTTTTAATTAAAAATAAGAATCAAAGAAATAAAAACTGGAGTTTTCACTTAAAAACATCTCTTGTTACATAAACAATACATATTCACTCCTGAAAGCCTAGAAAATACACATAAAGAATAAAGGCAAAAGTGGTCTATAATCTCAAAATCCAGAAATACTGTTTAAATGTAGTGTATGACCACCGGACATGGTGGCGCACACTTGTAATCCCAGTACTGGGGAGGTGGAGACCGGAGGATCCAGGTTCGCAGCCAGCCTCAGCTATTTAGTGAGGCCCTCCACAACTTAGTGAGACCCGGTTTCAAAATAAAGTATAAAAAAAATAGGGCCGGGGGTGTAGCGCGGAGGTAAAACGCCCCTCGGTTCAATTCCTGGTACCGCAAAAATAAATAAATAAATAAATAAATAAATAAATAAATAAATAAATGTAGTGTATGTCCTAGGAGGTTTTTTAAAAAGCATTATATGTGTGTTCTTAAAAACATATTTGGGGCTGGGGGTACAGCTCAGTAAAAGAGTGCTTGCCTAGCATGCACAAGACCCTGGGTTCCAATCCCAGCATAGCCAAAAAAAAGAAGCATTATATTTGAAATTCTATCTCCCGCTTTTCACATATCACGGACACTTCCCCACTAAGGTTTATCTGAACATGTCTTTAATGCTTACACTTTTCCTATCAAATGACATACAGTGATTTATGAACACCAGTCCCCTGGGGGCTTCCTGACATCCCAGTTCCCAGTCTACCTCTTTAGAGGCACTACACTTAGACTGGTTCCTCTGCCACTACCACAAATAGTGTGGTTGTTATCTTTGTATTTTAAAAACTACAGCTAAGTCTTTACTTCTTGCATGTCTTGAGATATATACCAAAACTAACATGACTAGATCAAATGTTTAAACATTCCTCAGGCTTTTAGCTATCATTTTCTATAAAGTTTAAGCCAATTTATATGGCCAAGTGGAGAGGATAACAAACACTACACTGGCACAGCATGGCATGGCCTCAGGAATTTTTCCGAAATAGTTTGCGTGGTGCCGAAGATCTGGCCTTACACCATGGCGCTACAATCTATTTGGCATTATTTGTTCATTAATTCACCTAATCAAATATTCACCAGGTACTGGAAACAGGTAAGCTCAGTACAGCTGTAAAAACTGAGCTGCATGATTGCTCCCACCAAAGCGCTGTCCTCAGAGTGGCCACATGTCCACCGTCGCCCTCTGATGGGCCGGGCTCCCCTGGAGGAGAGCAGCCTCCCACCTGACAAGCAGGAGGATGTGGTGAGGGAGGACTGTGAGCCTGGACAAGTTAGACAAGGGCCAAGCAGTGAAGCCGTCTGACTTGTATGGCGCATGTCAAGGAACTCGCCTTCATCCTGTGGGCTGGTTTCCCCTACGTAGATGCTATCTTAATTTGCCACAGCCACATAAGCCCTGAACTACCAGTTACTTAATATTCTTCTGTAATACTATTTTCATTTCCAAAAGATTTTCACTATTATAAATAAAAAGTCAGTACTATGTGTCAAAATAGAAGATAGCCCTAGGAAAAATGTGAAAACTATTATTAAATTAAAAAATATTAAAAACGAGTCAGGTGTGGTGGTGCACGCCTGTAATCCCAGGACTTGGGAGGCTGAAACAGGAGGATCACAGGTTGGAGGCCAGCCTCAGCAACTTCCCTGAGACCCTCAGCAACTTAGCAAGACCCTGTTTCAAAACAAAAAATAAAAAGGGATGGGGGTGTAGCTCAAAGGTAGAGTTCCCCTGGGTTCAATCACCAGTACCAAAAAAAAAAAAAAAAGAGTAAAAACAAAAATGAAACATAAGTAAAACATTTCTGGGAACCAGAACACTAACTTCATCAGCACACCTACAGCCTGGTCATTACAGCAACCTCCAAAAGGAGGCATTGCACTTGTCCCTCCCTTCAAATCCCCGAAAATCATGACATGCCTTTAGCCACACAGCAAAGACTTTTCATCCAACCCACCTACTAGCAGCGGTTGATCATTTAATGGGACAGAGTAGTTAAAAGCCAACCACAGTGGTGCTCAGGAGGCTGAGGCAGGAGGATCACAAGTTCAAGGCCAGCCTGGCCAACTTAGCAAAACCCTGTCTCAAAATGAAAAATAAAAAGGGCTGGAGATATAGCTCAGAGGTAAAACACCCCTGGGTTCAATCCCCAGTACCAAAAAAAGGGGGAAAAAGGCAGGGAATTATTAAAACCCACTTAATAAAAACTTCATTTCAATTTAAAATATATACATGTACATGCATTTGCCAATTTTTAAATATACGATAAAGGCCTTCTTTTTTTTTTTTGGTAATGGGGATTGAACCCAGAGGCATTCTACTTCCAAGCTACACCCCCAGCCTTATTTTTTGTTCTTTATTTTGAAACAGGGTCTCACTAAGTTGCGGAGGGCCTCACTAAGTAGCTGAGGCTGGCCGTGATCCCAGATCCTCCAGTCTCAGCCTCCCAAGTACTAGGATCACAAGTGTGCGCCACCACGCCCAGCAAGGCCTTTTCTTAACTGAGAAAATAGTGAGTATCCCATTATCTTTCTTGGATAAGCTATACTAAAATATATCCGCTGTGATTTATTTCCTGTTTCAGTTTTACTGTATTTGAAAAAACAAAAAACATAAAAATCTCAACTATGTCTTTTCCCCAAATAGCCAGTAATGATTTTTTATCCCTATCTAATTTGATAGCAATTTCTTCAACGAAGTCTGTACTCATATTTCCAAAGCACATAAAACCCCGTTTTCATAGAAATAATTTTCTTTTTTATGCTCATATTTTGTCAGCTTTCAATTTTTAACTAAACTATCTAATTCCAATACAAGTACAACACAGGTTGAGATTATTCATTTCAACAGGACATAGTAGAAGTACTTAGACATACTACAAAAAAGCCTACTAGACACAAGCATTGACTCCACTGTGGGTAAAAGCCATGATCTACAGAATAAATGGAGTGAGTTTGTTAAACTGAGGTTAGCTAAGTGATTTCAACCATTGCTTCTCCTACTACTACTTAAATGTATTGGTCAACTCTTTGGAGACTTGATAAGGCTTAGCTTCCACTAGTGTTGCAGGACTTCATGAATTCCTAAATGACTATCCATTTTTACCACGTTCTCTCCAAGAACTCCTTAAATGTACTCAAAGACATTCCAAAACTTCTATATTTTTATTTATTTATATTTATTTATTTACTGGGGGTGGAATCCAGGGACATTCTACCTTCAAGCTATACCCTTGACCTTTTTTATTTTTTTATAGGGCTCACTAAGTTGCTGAGGGTCTCGTTAAGTAGCTGAGGCTGGACTAGAACCTGCAACTCTCCTGTGTCAGCCTCACAAGCACTGGGATTACAGGAATGTATCACCATGTCTGACCCAAAACTTTTATTTTAACATCAAGCATGATACTTTCTTGGCACTTCTGCAGCTTCTCTAACATTATTATTTGGCTGGAGGGTTTTTTTTTCCAGCCATTACAGCTCAAAACCATTTATTAAAAATCTTATAGAAGTATTTCTCATCTAACTTCAAAATTGGAGCTACATATAAAGTTTGGCAGAAAGAATGGAGAACTCTTCACACATCCATTTGAGCTTCAGGAAGAATTTCAAATATTTCTGGAAGAAGTCTTCAATTTATGAGATCACATGCACGGCTGAGAGAAGCTTTGCAAATGAGTGTATCTTGACAAATACATCTGCTCATGTGAACAACTTAAATTTATCCTGACAAGTTTAAGTACTCTATGTCCAAAACAAAGTGAACAAGATAACCACAAAATTAGAACTAGGAGATATGCAAGTGAATGAATTCTAAAGATTATTTTAGATGGCTTCTGAGAACAAAAGTCTTAATATTTATTAATTTAATCACAGACCAAAGTAGACCATTGACTATATTACAATCTTTCCAACTACAAATACTTGCGAGTTGGGATTCTTGGTGTTTGCTACAATCAAAATTTTTAAATGAAACTGTCCTAACCATCTTAAATCTTGCCTTAATTATAATCCAAATAAAGGTCTGGTTATAGTTTGTATATAAAATGTCCCCCAGAGAAGCTCATGTGTCAGGCTATGCAGCCAGATTCAGCCTACCAGAGGAACCAAGGCCTCCTACCAACAAGCAGAACTCACTGGCCCAGCATAGCTGAGTTGTCTTAGAAGTGGCCTCATCAACTCTAGTCGAGCCTTCCGATAGCTGGAGCCCTTGCTTCTTCTAGCAGACACCTTGACTAAATACCAGGTGAAACTTTGAACCAGAATGACCCAGATAAGTTGCTGATTCCTGATCACAACAAACTATAGGAGATAATGAATGTTTGGCAACACTGTCCAATAGGTTTTTGCAATTATTAAATGTCCTATGATTGCCAGGTGCAGTAGCGCACACCTGTAATTCTAGTACTTGGGAGGCTGAGACAGGAGGATTGCTGAGGCCAACCTCAGCAACTTAGTGAGCCCATTTCAAAATAAAAAATAAAAAGGGCTGGGAGTGTAGCTCGGAGGTAGAATGCCCCTGGCTTCAATCCCTAGCCCCCCCCAATACAGTTTAAATGTTCTATGATCAACAACCAGTACAGTAGCCACTAGCTACAAGTGGCTACTGAACACTAGAAATGTGACTAGTATGACTGAGAAACTGAATTTTCTTATTTTAACTAATTTAAATTTAAATAGCCACATTTGCTATTTAAACTTACACTGAAGAGTGTTTGGGGATAATCTACTACATAGCAACAGATAACTAATACAGTACCTCAAACTAAATCTGTCCTTGACTGTAGTTGTTCTGTTCTCCTTCCTCCATTTAACCAAACAAAACCAAACCAAGCCTTGCCTCCTTTCATGCCCCATCTGGGTGAATGGTTTCAACACCCACCCAAGCACACAAGCCAGAAAGGTCCACACTTTCACCACTACCCTTTCATCCACTGAGCTCCAGCTCCAGCCTCTAATTGTATTCTCAATATCTTCTTGATGCTCTATTTGTTTCTTCTATTTAAACATATTGTTACAACTTCAATTTAAGACTGCATTCTTCCTCTAGATTATTGAAAACCATCTTATTGGTCTCTCTGTCCTGGAATTGCTTCTCAAGACCAGTCCATTCTTCACACTACCACCCGAATAATTTCTATAACTAACACCGACCTCATTATGTCGCTGATTAAAAGTCATCACTAGCTCCCCACAATACACAGGTGAAAACCCAAACTCCTTAGAATGACAGGCAAGGCCCTCCGCAATCTGGCGCCCCCATCGCTCCAACTCCACCTACTGCCATGGGCATCACAAGCCTCCATGCGCTGGTCACACTGGACGACATGCAGTCCTGGGAAGCAGGAGCTATTTTATCCCCATGGCTTGACACACACTGTTCCTTTGAAATGGTTTCTCCTTCTCCTGTTTGGTAACCACATCCCACTTTCCAGGATTCAGCAGAAGTATCACCTCTATGAGGTGGGCTCTGATCTGTCCAGGAAGCACTGTTTCTTCCTCTCCTGGGAATCCCCTCTGTACCCTGTGCACTTAGCTCTCTGTCCCCCTCCATCAAACTAGATGCTCCCAGAAGACAAACAGTATCTAATTCAACTCTGACTGTACCTGGTGGTACAGCATGGTGTTTAAGACTACAGGTTGGGAAATCAGGCAGACTCAAACTAGAACTCAAGTTTTACCATTCACTTGGCATGCTACTTAAACTTTCAAAGTTTCTGTTTCTCCCTTCTGCTAAATGGAGATTATATAATGAAACCCATTATCTCACAGGGTCATTGTGAGGATTAAGTAAAATAATATGTATAAAACAGTGCAGAGCACATAATTTTTACTCAATAAATGTATTTTTTTTTTTTTTTTGCGGTACTGGGGATGGAACCCAGGGGCATTCTACCTCTGAGCTATACCCCCAGCCTTAATTTTATTTTTTATTTTGAAACCGGGTCAGCCAGGCGTGGTGGCACATGTTTGTAATCCCAGTACTTGGGAGGCTGAGACAGGAGGATCGCAGGTTCGCGGCAAGCCTCAGCTACTTACTGAGGTCCTCTGCAACTAAGTGAGACTGTTTCAAAATAAAGAATAAAAAATAGGACTGGGGGTGTAGCTCAGAGGTAGAATGCCCCTGAGTTCAATCCCCAGTATCTCAAAAATAAATAAATAAATAAAATAAATAAATAAAATAAAACCTATGCTTTCTATTTATAGTTTCTATCTAACTTCACAAAAAAGACAACTACCCAAAATTGTGTGCAGTACTGAATACAATGGACAAAGAGCTGAAGATCTGTATTTTAAACCTGGTTAAAAACTTTCCTAGCTGGGAAATACTAGATCAGTAAAGTCATGTCTTTGAATGTAAGTTTTTCTCATCTATAAAATATGAGTAACATGTGGTTTGCCTGGATTACTATATGTATAAACTATAATATTTGTAAACCACCTACAACGATGCTTTCTATATGGAAGCTGGTCATTGTTACTACATGAAGAAACAGTTGTAAAAGCACAGTAACTGCAGGTGTAAACTACTACTAGTACCATACAACTAAACATGTGAAAATGATAGTAATTTGTCATATGTGACAAGACTGAATTATGTTGTCTCTGTGATATAACCTCATCTTAAAAAAATAAATATGGGGCTAGCGTGGTGGCATGCATCTGTAATCCCAGTACTTGGGAGGCTGAAACCGGAGGATCGCAGGTTCAAGGCCAGCCTCAACAACTGAGCAAGGCCCTCAGCAACTCAGTGAGACCCTGTTTCAAAAATAAAAAATAAAACAGGACTGAGGGTATAGCTCAGAGGTAGAATGCCCCTGGGTTCAATCCCCAGAAACACACACACACACAATAATAATAATAATAATAATAACAACCACAACAATAATAATAAATAAATATGGCTGGGCATGGTGGCACACAACTGTAATCCCAATACTTGTTAGGCTAAAACAGGATTGCAGGTTCAAGGCCAGCCTCAGCAATTTAACAAGGCCCTCAGCAACTTAATGAGACCCTGTTTCCCAAAAAAAAATTGGATTCAATCCCCAGTACCACAAAAATAGAGGAAAAATGGGCATGGATAAATATATCTATAATAACCAAATATTTAATGACTGTGAATTGGCTGTTTACCCCACCCCCTCATTATTTTTCTCAATCTGACTTTTTAACTTCATCAACCCTCAAAGACAACAGAACATTCTCCAGATGAGTCACATCGATAACAGTAAGTTTTTCGAGCTGGATAAGCAAAGGTCTCCTTACTGTTAACAGTGTGAGGAAGCAATGCTAGCTAAAATGAGATATGGTAAATATTTATGCAAAATTAACAGACCTTTACCCCACAGGGAGGCTGTAAGCATGGGAAAAAGCAGCTTCCCAGAGCTCAGCAGAGCGGATGTCTGCAGATCTCCCTAAGGGCCACAAAGCCTCTGCATCCCTAAGAATGCTTGCTTCCAAGAGAACCGCCTGTTGAATGTGGCCTCTTTGTAAATGTTAACCTAGTAAAATTCTCAAGTTACAATTCTTTAGTCTTTCTCTACTAGAAGCAATACTTAGTAAAAGATTTAGTTTGTGTGCTTTTTAAACCAACCATCTGCCTACCTCTATTCTAGATTTTCTAGGGTTACTAAGAAAATGTAGGAAGACAATTTGTCATTTAAAAAGGTTAGGCTAAACAAAATAACACACCTAAATATCTCTTTAGCAATTTTTGTCTCCATGTTATGGCATAGGAAGTGGCTAGACTAAGATGATTCATGCCACAGAATTTCAGAAACAGGAAAAAAAATCACTTACAAAAAAGACATGAAGATTGAAAATATGTCTTGTGGCTCAGAAAATTAATCTACACCTATAAAAAAGGGATAATTGCTTACTTCTTTAAATGGTAGAAAATACAAACTAAATAATAAAAGGGAGGATCACTATGCCAACAAGACATCTTGTAAAAAAAAGAAAATCTTCATTGACCCTTAGCCAAATATAGATTTTTGTTAAGAAAGAATGCAACCCAATTTACTTATATCACTTATGTTTCATAAAGACCTTATGTTTCATAAAGGTCATATACTATTAAAAGACATTTGCTGCTGGGTGTGGTGGCGCACCCCTGTAGCCCATAATCCCAGTACTTGGGAGACTGAGACAGGAGGATCTCAGATTCAAAGCTAGCCTCAGCAACTTAAGTGAGGTTGTTAGCAACTTAGCAAGACCTTGTTTCAAAATAAAAAATAAAAACAGGGCTGGGGGTGTAGTTTGGAGGTAGAATGTCCTGGGTTCAATCCCCAGAAACACAAAAAAAATTTTTTTAAAGGTATTTACTGCCTTTTCCCCACTACATCTTCAGTATAACAATTTTGGGGTCACTTCTTGTTGCTTTGTGCTCCTATACTACCAAAAAATATAAAACTTATGTTAGATAGACCTTAAACTTCAAAAAAGAATGTTAGAATAATTATGATGCAAAATGATTTATACAGATTAGGTTCCCCCAAAAGTCCAGTGTTTAAAGATATATGTATATTTAAAGCAATGAACAAACCTAAAACTAAAACAAACCTAAACTAAAAGTAGCCTTCTTTAGAGAAAATAAGACAAAACTTCCCTGTGTCAGAAATCTGGAAGAGGAAATAGGTAAGTCAGTGATCAAGAGTAGAAAGAGGAAGATACGTTTATAAAATTACAACATGAAGACAATACTATAATAGTGTCGTTGAAGACACGATGCACTTTCTGGGTTCCATCCAAGCCGATCAAAAGGTCAACTAACTGATCTAAATGGGCCAATTAATAGAAGCATAACCATTAGTTCCCAAAATTTAAAAAAGTTCAAATGGGGAGCACTGGAGTCATAATTTCCACTCTTCTGTTTAGAAACTATGTGACTTCCAGGGAGTTAGTGAACCACTTAGAGCCTCATTTTTCTCAGTTTTAAAATGGGAACAATATTTAACTTACATGGTCGAATAGATTAAAAAAGACAATACACAGAAGTACCTATGACAGTGCCTACTACTTTCTATGTACTCAATAAATATAAAATTCTTTTCTACATCCCGTTTCTTTAGAAGATTAAATTTTTCTCTATCTTTAAATGCTCATTTTCACCTACATTACATCGTGCCACCTTCAAAGTCTAAAACAGAGCAACAATTCACCATGATTTAAACGTTATCTTGCTAATCAAGCTACTATCGTTTCTAGACTCCTTCACTGACCAAGTTATCACCATATTTATCACATTTTCACCGGATGCACAAAGCATGGCTGCAAGGGTCTGCTACCTTCAACGAGGTGACTGAGCAGAGGTTCTCCCTCAACAATGTATGAAGCAAGGCCCACGCATAAAAGGTGACTTCCTCTCTCAGAGCAGTGAGCGTCTAAAGCTGCGGACACATCATCCTCCACCAATGCCCCTTCTATTTCAGTTCCAGTAACTCACTGAAATGTTATTAAACTGAAAAATGGATAAAAAAAAGGGAAATAAAAGGACAATGTGTGATAGGAAATAACAATATTAATTTTTTAATTGGGAAAATCAGATCAATTTAATCATTAATTATGATTTCATACCACTACTTCCCCCAAATAAAAAATGACTTCAGCATGAATCAATAAATATTACTCTTACAGGTAAATATCTGATATTATATTTTTTGTGTGTGGTACTGGGGATTGAACCCAGGGGCATTCTACCTCCAGGCTTCCGTCCCAGCCCTATTTTTTATTCTTTATTTTGAAACTGGGTCTCACTAAGTTGCGAAGGCCTCACTAAGTAGCTGAGGCTGGCCGCGAACCCAGATCCTCAGGTCTCAGCCTCCCAAGTACTGGGATTACAAGCGTGCGCCACCACGCCCGGCCAATATCTGATATAGATACAACTCAGCAGGCAGCAAGAGCTCAAAGTACCTCTGCCATGACAAGGACCTACAAGAGCAGGCATCCAATATTTTCTGAATAAATGAATGAAAAAAAAACTAATGTTGATAAATACAGAACAGTACAAATTCTGAGTGATCAAAGGAAGATATAAAAGTTGACTGCCAATCACTCTTGGCCTTTTGGCTAAGATCAAGTGTAAAAGTTGACAGTCAATTGTAATTATCTACTCCATTTTATTACTAGACATGTTATTGTTCTACAGTCTGAACTGAAAATAACTGTCTTTTCAAAACCTATTCCTCATTTCCAAATTCATCTTAATTCTGAAAAATAGCCTGTAATTTAAATATAAAAGCTAAGGAAGGAATATTATCACAGCAAGGAAAACAGCTATCTTGGCAGCAGCTAAAATACATATGAATTGAAATTATTTTATAAGCATAAATAAAAGGTTTAGGAATACTCTTCAAAGTATTATTCCCATTTTTACAGATGAGAAAATTAAACTGCTTTTCAGAAAGGTAAATTTGCTTACGGCCTCCCCACTAGTAAGTAACAGAACAAATCTGACACATCAAAATCCAGATTTTTTTTTACATCCTTATTCAATTCTCTTCTGCTGTTCCTCTCTTAAAAGAGCAAAAATAAAAATAAACCAGTCATGGTGGTGTGCCCCTGTAATCCCAGTACTTGGAGGCTGAGACAGGAGGATCACAGGTTAGAAACCAGCTTTAGCAACATAGCAAGACTCTCAGTAACCTAATAAGACCCTGTTTCAAAATAAAAAATATAAGGGGCTGGGGGTGTAGCTCACAGGTAGAATGCCCCTGGATTTGATCCCCAGCACCAAAAATACACACACACACACACACACACACACACACACACACACACACACACACTGGATTCTGGGTTAAAATATCTTTGCTTTCTTTCTTCCTTTCTTTCCTTCTTATTTATTTATTTACTTACTTTTTTCTTTTTTGTAGTACTGGGGATTGAACCCAGGGGCAGTCTACCTCCAAGCTACACCACAGCCCTATTTTTTTATTTTTATTTTGAAACAGGGTCTTGCTAGGTTGATGAGAGTCTCACTACTTGCTGAGGCTGGCCTAGAACCTGCAATCCTCCTGTCTCAGCCTACCAAGTACTGGGATTACAGGCGTGTGCCACCATGTCCAGCTATATCTTTTCCTTTATTTTTTTTATTTTTTATTTTTTTGGCGGTGCCGGAGATTGAACCCAGGGGCATTCTACCTGCGGGCTACACCCCCAGCCCTATTTTTTATTCTTTTTATTTTGAAACAGGGTCTCACTAAGTTGCGGAGGGTCTCACTAAGTAGCTGAGGCTGGCAGCAAACCTGGATCCTCCGATCTCAGCCTCCCAAGTACTGGGATTACAAGCATGTGCCACCACACCTGGCTGACCCGGTTTCAAAATAACAAGTAAAAAATAGGGCTAGGGGCTAGGGGTATAGCTCAGAGGTAGAATGCCCTAATTTCCATCCCCAATACCACAAAAAAAAAAAAACATTTATTGAGTAAAAACTGAGCCACCACACCCAGCTATCTTTTCCTTTAAAGACCACTTTTTATCTCTGACAAAAAGGATAGTCTCAAAAAAATCTGACAGGGGAGGAAAAAGTATTATGATTACTAATATTTATCCATACAATATTTGACTTAATTCCTATCTTTGGAAGCAGACTTATATCTTGTATCCTATTAAGCTGTAATTGCACGGTGAGGAGCTTCTCTTTTTTTACTGTTCACATGCAGGCAACACACCCAATTTACCTTTAAACACTGCCTCAAGAATTTTAATCACACAGGATTTCTGGGTAAAGACAGTAACTAGAAACCACAAGCCTTTCCCCAAATTGGCCACTAGCAAATACAACTAAATGCAACCAAAGTACATGTGTATTATCCTGACAAAGGTACTAACAAACTCTTATCTCCAAAAACTAATGTTTTCAATTGTGACACAAAAGCAGTAAGAAAAATGGCAAATCAAAGAGCTATTCTCCATGGGGAAAACTTACTTACCTACATTTTAAATATACTACATTGTCCCAAGCAACCAAAGCCAAAATCAATTCAATGGCAAGAAAACACCAAATTTAAATAATTTTATTTACAAGTCAATGATAGCCATTTTCCTACTGTAAGTCCTTACATGGATTCTGAAATGAGTTTAACAATATAACTTGTGTGTGTGTGTGTGTGTGTGTGTGTGTGTGTGTGTGGTACTGGGGGGGGGGTTTGAACCCAGGGGCATTCTACCTCCGAGTTACACCCCCAGCCCTATTTTTTTTATTCCTTATTTTGAAACAGGGTCTTACTAAGTTGCAGAGGGTCTCACTAAGTAGCTGAGGCTGGCGGCAAATCTGCGATCCTCTTGTCTCAGCCTCCTGAGTGCTGGGATTACAAGTGTGTGCTACCATGCCTGGTTCAACAATATAACTTTTAATTTTAAAAAAATGAAGCTATTTAGATACCTGTAGACTACTTTAATATAAGTGTCTCTATGCACAGTGATAAGCCAGTTTAAAAAGTAAAATTAATTTGATAGTGATACTATACTAAAACATTTCCACTGTTCCATACAATCATTTATATATTCACTATCCTTCAAAGAGGGTAGTCTAAGTCCTCTCTGACCACTTCATTGCCACCTGACAATCTATGGGCTGGAGACGGGATTATCTCTTTAATTTGCTTCTCACTGTTTCCTGCAAAAGAAAACATCCTGTGAAACTGATACCTTCATAACATAATGCTCCGACTCTATAGAACCAGGGAAGTGACAAACATGCTGGTGACAGTGACATCTGGGGTCAAAATGGAGGCGTTGAGGCCGGCAGATGAACTGACCTGAACAGCTACAAGTGGCTTTAATGATTTCTAAACTAAACTTAGACTCACTTCCTTACTATTATATCATCCTAGGGATTGCCTTAAAGTTATCATAGACACTTTCTCTGCACAACAAATAGCATAGGTGAACACAGGATTTTTATAAACGATTCTGATGTTCCTCTCCAGGGTAAATAACATCACTGACTGAGAGCTCCCAGAAGACTTGGAGCCATTAAGAACCAGGATTCCTTTCAACGGGCATCACTCCAACAGAGGCTCAGTGAGAAATGAAACCTCCTGCAAATCAAATCTGCTGCAATGTTATTTTTTCCAGAGGTTAATTACCTGCTTCTGCTATATACACACATACACACACCCTAAAGTGCAATGAAGGGGAGGCTGGAAAAGGAGATGGCATTCTGGTGCAAGCCTCCTCCAGAAATTTCAAAATGAAATGAAAACAAGCTCTTGCTATCAGATTCCAGGTACACTCCATGAATACCCTCTCCTACTTGACACATGTCAGTCCACAGTACCATTACCTCAAGCCGTCGGTAGTGAGAATTTACTATGAGAGGTCACACTCTCAGACATCATCTTTTAGAGCCACTCTGTGAAATATTTGCAGGTGAAATTATATCCAGAAGCTGTTTCAAAATAATACAGTGGGGGATTTGCCTATGCGTTAATAATTGTTGAAACTAATGACTGGAATATGGAGGTTCAACATACCATTCTCTGTACTTGTGCATATCATTCTCTGAAATTTTCCATTAAAAAAACAGCCCAAAATCTTCAGACTCAAAACAACCCATAAAACAAGCATTTATTGAGCACCTCCTATGGTACACTATATTATTACTCCTAATTATTCAGCCTCTCTTTCCCTCCTCAACAGGATTATACAGCCTCACCCATTATCATGTGGCTTGCAGTGCCACCATGGGAGGAGTACGCATCCCCGCCCCCTGGCATCAGCTTGACTCCGTGACCTGTTTGGCCCATGTCCTGTGAACTGGCGTGATGTGCACCACACTGAGTGAGAGCTCCAGGAGCCACAGTATTCTTGCATGGGTTGTCTCTGCTCTTCTATTCTGCCATGATAATAGCATATCCCTGACGGGATGCTGCTTCATCCAGGATTCCAAAACAAGATGCTGCCGCCAATCCACAATGACACTGGAAATTTCTTTAAAACATGGTCATTTTTTAATTAAGCAGAAAAAGTTCTGATTGGATGATATCTATGAGAATGACCCCTGGCCCAAGCAGGTGGCATCGTGACCTGAAATATGAAGGTGTGCTATGGCAGCGTAACCTCGCGAACCTGACAGATCCACCGACTGTGGAACAGACGCAGAGTATTAAAATGATAGGCTGGTATATTTTTTAAATGTTTTGGAAGGCAGACCCCCCTAAATTTTTTTTAACCATAGATATCTCTGAGGAGAGTGTCAGACAACTAATGGGTGTGTAGAAACATGGGTAAGATCAAAGGAAACCTTTTTTCTTTAATACCATGGTATATGGTTTGAATTTTCTGTTTAGCCTGAGTAGCAGCATCTGGGCAGCTGGATCACTTGGATCTTTTTTTTTTTCTATCCTTATGCTTTTCCATGTTAAAAAAAGAATAAAATAAAATAAAGCAAATAATATTTACTTAAAATGATTAAGTACTATCCTCCTACGCTTCAAGGAACTAAAAAATTAGTTGACAATTTAAAGCCCCCCCCAATTAAGAGTATGACATACTCAACTCTATCATTTTACTCACGTCCAGGTTTCAGCAAAGCAAACAGAGGGTTTGCATACGGATGGTGCATCTACTGATTGCAAAAGGAAATTCTTGCTGGGCGAGGTGGCACACGCCTATAATCCCAGTACTTGGGAGGCTGAGACAGGAGGATCACAGGTTTGAGGGCAGCCTCAGCAAGTAGTGAGACTCTCATCAATCTAGCAAGACCCTGTTTCAAATAAAACAGGGCTGGGGGTGTAGCTCAGAGGTAGAATGCCCGTGGGTTCAATCCCTAGTACTACACACACACACACAAAAGTCCTCTCAATTCCATTATTTTAGTATTCTATCTAAACTGATAAAAAAAAGGTTGTTCTAAGTTTGTCAATGGTCCTTAACCTGTACTATAGACAAAGTACAAAGTATCTACTCCATCAAGTTAACTTATATAGGGTAAAATTTAAAAGTAGAGTTGGAAGGAAAAAAAGGGGGGGAATTCACACACACACACACACACACACACACACACACACTACCCACTGGACTACATCCCCAGCCCTTTTTATTTTTTAGTTTAAGACAGTCTTGCTAAGTTGCCTAGGCTGGCTTTGAACTTGTGATCTTCCTGCCTCAGCCTCGTGGGTAGCTGGGATATCAGGGGTGCGCTACCACACCTGGCCCAACTATGACTCTCCGGTGATTAAACAGCACTTGAATGCCAAGTACTGGGATTACAGGCATGCACCACCACGCCCAGCTAGAGTAGCACTTTATCACATGAACAAGTTTTTACTTCAATATCTGAACATAGAAATAACATAGAACATAGAAATAACCTGCAAATATGACTAGGAACATGTCTGCACTCTTCATCCTAGGATCTGAAAGCACTTTAGGAATATTAATTGAACCCTCACATCACCTTCAAGGTAGATATTATACAACATTACAACCACCTATTCTGCTGCTACAAAATATTTAAATACCCCTTCAGCCCTACTTGCCCTGTGAAGATCTTGCACAAATAGCTAATAAAACAGGAAACAAACTGACAATGCATGTGCCACCAACAATCTCCAAAAAGATCAGACCTTCACCCACAAGAACCACTTCCTCTGAGTAAACCACAGAGACTGCTGGGCAAACCACAGTATACCACAGTGTCTGCGACACGGGCGGGCGACCCATCTGAAACCCACAGGAGGATATGGGTACCACAGGGTGTCCTGTGTGCATGAAGTGGACTGGGGATATGCTATTCTTGTAGACTTTCTGTGTTATGTAATCAACTTCAGGTATAATTCCTTCAGACGCTGATGAAGTGACCACTTTTTTTTTTACAATAGAATAATCTACATTTTTTAATAGAATAGAATAATTTACATTTTTGAATCCATGTTAAATCTACCAAATCCTCTTTGATCTTTTGTGCGTGTGAACTGAGAGTCAGCAGTTATATGTAATATTTAGACAAAAACTGTAGTCTCCGAGCGTTACTTTGAAATGACCACAGTATATTTTATAATGTCAAAAGAAAAAGCAGTGTGACAAGTGGCTAATTGAAAGCCTTAACTAAACCAGGTTTTCTTGGACATTTCTAATTTCTGCATGAATTGTTACTCACAGTCCCAAGACGGGAAATAATTTTTCATTGGCTGTTATATTTGCTTGTCTCTAGATACTGGGAAGCCACCCAGGCCTGTCATGTGACTAATTTCAAAAACCAGGACTCAGCATTTGAATTGGTAAGAGATCCTGTTCTGGTATGAATGTCAGCTGCACTGGTGCATGTTAATTCAATAAGGTAAACCTGGTTTCTGCTTTACTCAAAATCAACAGCACTCGCTTATGCGGCTTGAGCACAGTGTCTGGCCTTCAGCACCATTACTATGCATCACCTCTGCAGAACCAAAAAACTAAGCTACCCAGGCATTAGCTCTACAGGCTTCTCCTGGAGTTAGATGCTATCTTACAAACATCTTTCAATATATGGCTATCTTGATACTCCAGACATTCTAAGTTGAAAAAATGAAATGCTCTAAATTTGGTATGTATCCAAAAATCTAAAATTAGCAAAATACAAAGAACAAAGCATCTATTTAAATAATTTTAGCCAGGTGTGGTAGCAATTAGATGCTTACAATCCCAGTATTTAGGAGGTTGTAGGTTCGTGGGCAGCCTCAGCAACTTAGCGAGACCCTGCTTAAAAATAAAAAAGAAAAGGGTCTGGGAGCCGGGCGTGGTGGCCCACACTTGTAATCCCAGTACTTGGGAGGCTGAGACAGGAGGACTGCAGGTTCACAACCAGCCTCAGCTACTTAGTGAGGCCCTCTGCAACTTAGTGAGACCCTGTTTCAAAATAAGGAATAAAAAATAGGGCTGGGGGTGTAGCTCAGAGGTAGAATGCCCCTGGGTTCAATTCCCAGTACCA
>PVJS01022541.1:0-12540 GCA_004027185.1 Glis glis
TCTCTCTCTCTCTCTCTCTCTCACACACACACACACACACACACACATACACACACACTTAGTAATGAAATTGAATCAGTAATAAAACACCTTTCTTTTTTTGTGAGGTACTGGGGATGCAACCCAGGGACCTTTTACCTCCGGGCTACACCCCTAGACCTATTTTATTTTTTATTTGGAAACAGGGTCTCGCTAAGTTGCTGAGAGCCTCACTGTTGCTGAGGCTGGCTGTGAACCTGCTAACCTCCTGTCTCAGCCTCCCAAGTACTGGGATTACAGGTGTGTGCTACCAAGCCTGTCTTTCTTCAACAAAGCAAGGCATTTATTTCAGGAAGTCCTGGTTAAAGGATTGCGATGGTTCCTAGTTACTAAGTAGGTATGCAGTCCACAGTATACAAAGTTTATTCTTTCTTCATTTATGAAATGGCTTTCTCCACTAAATCTTTGCATTTTGAGTAATTGGTTTAGTTAAATTTGCTCCTAAAAAAGAGAGAAGAGAATAAAATAAAAACAGAAAAGGAAAAAGGAAAAGGAAATATTTTCTGGTATTCTTTGACTTGATTCAATTAAAGATGGTATAAACATTTTCACCAAGATTAATGCTACAAGCAGAAAGAATGGATATTTTTATTATGAAATGAATGAGAAGAGAAATATTTCAGTGTTACAAGACTTTGACTATGGAAGGGGGAATATGGCTAGCCAGCAATAATGTAGATAGAGAGTGGTAGAACCAGGACTCAAAATAGCTCTCCTGATTTCAGATCTCATGGTCTTATAATACATGGACTGTTTCTGTTGTCCCTGGAGTATACTGAGTTTATTTAAAAGTATATATTATACTATTAAATGACATGAATACCCTGAGAACTCTTTAATAATGATGTTTTAGTTTTCATTTTAATACTGTTAGTGCAGAGGGAAGCTCAGTGGTTTGGGGCTTTATTTTTGGGTCATATGCTTATTAAGTACCTCTAATATCAAAATAGCTGCTATTATTTTACCTAAATTTTTGAGAAATAGAATGGTAACTCCTCAGAAAACTTCTGTCAATAGTTAAAAAAGCATTCCAGCTTTGAAGTTCTAAACAATAATCATTCTTCTGTATTCCTAGGTTAGTTCACAGTAGATTTAGGAATGCACTAAGGCAGCAGAAAACTTTTATGCTACCAAGAGTATTTGGTGTCTGTACTCTTTGCACAAAGGGAATGTATTTACAGAACTTTTAAGAAAGGATTAGTTGATAAACAGGCACATCAACAGTCATTGATATAATGAATATTGGAGTTTTCAGAGAGACTCAGCTGGAATTATTACAGGTTCCAAGAAAGAGCCACAATGTTCTGTAGCAGTTCTTAGTGCCACAGGAACCATGCTAAAACGTATTTCAAAGCAAAAGGATTGAGTTTATGCCAAGTGCAAGAAGATGTTAAAAAGTTGCTTGAAGTCGGGCATCCCAGTTGTTTGAAGCCTGTAATCCCAGTACTTGGGAGGCTGAGACAGGAGGATCACATGTTTGAGGCCAGTCTTAGCCTGGGGATGTAGCTTGGAGGTACAACCCCACTGGGCACAATTCCCAGTACCAAAAAAAAAAAAAAGTCTGAAACTGGAACACTGGCGTCCTTTTATCAGCCAGGGACTTTGATTGTGAGGAATATAAATCGAATTTTGAGCATTTATACATTTATTTAAAGGCTATTTGATATCATATAATATACAGAAAGATTAGCTCTACTGGCTCAGGAACGAAGTGAAGCTTTAGGATACAGCCAGTGAAACCTCCACTGGGGACATTCCTCTGGTTCTGCTCAGTATCGCTGCAGGATTCTTGATTCCACTCTGACTGGTATGAATAGACTCAACTGTCCTTACAACCGCACTATTTCTGAAAGATTTGATTCTGTGACATGTGAAGAAGGTATCTGTGGCCAGGTTAGATTGCTTTTAAATAAATACCCCTCCTACTTATGTGAGCCAATCCTTGTTACCTTTGCCTACCCGAAGGTCCCTGATGGATGTAGTGTTTGCTTTGTAGCTGCTAAAATATTTTTACTTATATATTTAACTGAGAAAGAAGCCTACAGTTAGACTATAACTTTGGCACTAAAATGTATCATAAAGAGTGATGCAGTTCTTCCATTGAATGTGTAATAATTCCAGATGAGAATTTTATGAAAACGTTGCTTCACAACATGAACAATTAAAAAAAGTTCTACAACTATTTTAGAAATGTTAACTTCAGAGCTTCTTAATATTCTTTACATCACCCAGTATTTAAAAGTTTTGTCTTTTGGGAGGGTATGATTTGGTAGGATTTTTTGAGTTTAATGGGGTATTGGCGAAGCAGTAGTAACTGAAACACAAAATCAGAAATAAAATTTCCAAAGAAATCTGTCTTAAGTCGTTAAGGCATTCTCTGCTGAGCAGAGATGATTGGGGTGGGGATGGAAATGACATGTAAGCAATGAAGCCTTACACTCCCAAGAGTCAGGACTCTATAATGAACGGATTATGCTCACAATGAGGAGAAACTTGGAAGTGATTCAAGTGAGTTACACAAATTCAAATTATTTACTATTTCCCCTTATTTTCTTAAGTATGGAAAAATCAACAAACACATGTATATCTTGAACTTTCCAATGTTTGATTTCTCTTTTTCACATTTACTATGGTGAGAATGGCATTTTTCAAGAGTGAAAAGTTTGAGAGGCATAGTTAATGAAGAGCACAATAGCTCAATTAAGCGTAACACAGAGAAATGACTACTTAATATAAATAAATGAAATCCGGATTTCATTTTCACTTCAAACATTGGCTTGGAGCATTATTTTTTGAATTGGGTTTATTGAAAACTGCCAGGAGTAATTTTTCACTGAAGTCTATTACTCTGAGGGCATCCACTCCCCTCTGTGTCTTCTCCACATCTCAATAGCATCAGACACATATCCCCTGACCTGAGATAACTTTTCTTTTTAGGCAAATGAATATTAATCTTCTTAAGTCAACTGAATTTAACATTATGTAGCTACCTGAAAGTAAAACGAGGTTCAAGGATGGTTAAACTTTATAAACAATCTATAGAACGTGGCTGTGAAACAATGAAAACTCTTAACTTACATGCATTTTAAGAACATTGAGTAAAATTGCAAAAGTCAGTAAACAATTTACTTAATAAGCTAAATCCTATTCTTTAAAACAAATTATTTAAATCTTATTTGAGTATTTATAGCCCCTTTTCAAGAGTAATCTTTATTATTGTTATTGAAGATGGGCAATATCAGAATTTTTCCAGGTAGACATATTGTTCTTTGCATTTTGCACAAAAGACACCACAACATCTTGGGAACTAAAGTAAAAAGTACCATTAAGTGGTGAGACAAAAGCTCATTAAAGAACTCATTTGAAGAAATGACATCTCTACTCTATTCCGCACAAATTGCTTCTAGGCACTAATAAGCTCTCTCTGTGAGAAAAAAATCAAATCAGTCATGTTGATTTTGAGAACATTTATCTTTAGTTCCTTAGTGCAATTAGAGAAATTAGGAAGGCATAAGACAAAAGACATGAAAAATCTCTATGCTTTTCTCTTTTCATAAATTAGGATGTATTTAAGTGATATAGAAAAAGCAGAATCTCTCACCATTTTTTTTTTTGTGGTACTGGGGATTAAACCCAGGGACATTCTACCTCTGAGCTACACCCCCACCCCTATTTTTTATTTTGAAACAGGGTCTCACTAAGTTGTGGAGGGCCTCACTAAGTAGCTGAGGCTGTAAGGCTGGCCGTGAACCTGCAATTCTCCTGTCTCAGCCTCCCAAGTACTGGGATTACAAGAGTGTGCCAACACATCCAGCTGTGTGTGTGTGTGTGTGTGTGTGTGTGCTCACGTGTGTGGTACTGGGGATTGAACACAGGGACATTCTAAGTTTAGTAGAAGTAATACAACTTCCCCCTCAAATTGCGATGCTATATTTTAAATTAAAAAATATGTCTCAATTAATATGGGAATAAAACTATTTTCCCACTCATTCCTAGACCTGATATCTAAAAGGAGAAGCAAAACAAGAAAATTAAAATTGTGAAAGCATAAGAAAATACATAATATTAGTGTATTTAGTGCTGCCACCTGGCATTTTGTCACCACATATCAATGCAGTAGAATTCTCTTTAAATGTAATAATGGGACATATTCAAGTTTTATTATTTCTTGTTTTTATTCTGCACAACTAATTTTAATTTTTCAGTGAATTCTTTTCTCTGAGATTTCCCCTTTCATGTTGAGCATCTGAGGAGATGAAATTCTTCCCAGTACTTGGGAGGCTGAGACAGGAGGATTGCAGGTTCGAGGACAGCCTTAGCAAGTAGTGAAACTCTCATAAAACTAGTAAGACGCTGTTTCAAAATAAAAATAAAATAGGGCTGAGGGTGTAGCTTAGAGGTAGAATGCCCCTGGGTTCAATCACCAGTTCTACCAAAAAAGAAAAAAAAAAAGAAGCCCCAAATTTACTTTGCTGTAATGTATTCGATAACTCACCTAAAATACAGCAGAAGGCCTCTGTACTTGAACACAGCTATGGATCGTGGATCTGCTCCAATTCTCAGAATATGATATTGTGTGTTGCTACTGCAGGGGATATACTTGGAATTCTCTTGATCTTAAGTATTTAGAAATGTGATTTGGAGTTCTGGTATATTTATATTATCATATGAAATTATTCATGGAAATACCTTCATTGAGGTTTTGGGAAAATATTAGTTATGGTTTACTGAAAGTAGTATAAGACAATGTTTAATACCATATTATAGCATTAATAAAATGTATATATGCAAGGATAGATGAAATATTTTTTAATATAAGGATATTGTCTAAAAACGAAGAAGTAAGATTTTCATAATCTTTCAGCCATTATCAAAAACATAATTGATGTTTATAAAATGGCATATTTTGGGGGATACAAATGCAAAATGGCCTACAGTGTCTGCACATAGTAAGGGGCTATTAATATTTGTCAAATTATTTATTTGATATGGTTGCTATAAATAGCAAGTATGTGCAATATGATTTGTGGAATCTAGCCTAAGTATGTTTAAGGACATTTGAACATATCATGATACATCAGTGAGGAGTTTATTATTTACTATCTTGACTTTCATAAATACCAAACTACTTTTGGTTAAAAAATTAGGTAATCCGATGAAGACTTGCAGAGCATATTTTATAAATCCAGGACTTGAAGACACATAGTGGAGACTAAAAAGAGGCAAATGGAATGGCTTGTATTATTAGCTCTATTTTTTTCCTAAGCTGGTTACAATGGGTACTGAGTTTTCTTCCAAATGGAAATCTCTGGGACTGACCAGAATTTGTCCACTATTATCAGTACTAGGGAGAAGTAGAGACATTGATGGTAGACAGTTTGCATGTGAATCTAATAACATAGGTTGACTATCCTGAACTTAGCTTTCTTAACCTTGGACTATAAACAATAATATTACTTAAATATTAGGCAAAAACATAAATAAATGATCTACCATACATAACAAGCTCCACAAAAATAAGTTTGTTTTAGTTAGGGGTTTAGAATAGGAACAGCACTTTAGATAGATTTGGAGGCAAAAGAAAAATGATCACTTCATTGATCACTGAAGTATAAGCTGAAAGGATCATAAGATATCCTTCCACATATTTGGTACATTGATGATAGATCTTAGTGGTTGTCCTAGGTATTATAACTAATATTTTTATTTAAAAACTCTACTTTGGATTAGTACCCACTTAATTTCAATAACATACAAAACTTTGCTACTATTAGTGGTATTTGTCAACTTTTTTGCTGTATTATTATACAAACTACATCTTTATACATTGTATTATAATCAATATAGGCTTATGCTAACTACTTCATGCAGGTTTGTTTTAAATGATATAGGAGAAAAAAGTGTTACAAACAAAATATGCTTGCATGCTATCTCTTATATTCACCTTTACCGATGTTCTTTATTTATTTCAGAGAATTTGTCTATTGTTCTTTTGTTATTCTATGAAGGATTCCCTTAGTATTACTTATAGGGCAATCTCTCTGCGAGTGACAAATTCTCTTAGTTTCTGTTTATCAGAAAATATCTTAGTTTCTCCTTTATTTTTGAGGGATAGTTTTACTAGATATAGAAATTTTCATTGACAGCCTTTTCTTTCTGTGCTTTAAGTTTGTCATACCACTTCTATCCCAATGGTTTATGATAAGAAATTAGCTGTTCATCTTACTCAGGATCCTTGGAATGTGACAAGTCACTTTTTCTTTTGCTGATTTTTATATTCCCATTTCTTCCAACAATTTGATTATAATGTATCAGCATTCAGATTGCATAAGTTTATTATCTCACTTCAAAGATTTTTTTTTGGTTTTTGCTTGTTTTTTAAGTTTCTTGGGTACATAGATTAATATTTTTCATAAATTTGGGAAACTTTCTGCACTTATTTCTGCAAATGTTTTTCTGCTCCTATGCATCTTTCTCTTCTGCTTCTGGACTCTTACTATGCATTATCTGTGTATTTCATGACACATCAGAAGTCTCAACATTTCTTCATTCTCTTTTTTTCCTTCAGATTGGATAATCTCAGTTGAGCGACTGAAAATTTGCTGCTGCTTCTGCTTGTTAGAATCCATTATTTCCCACTTCAGCTATTTTACTTTTTAACTCAAAAATATCT
Source organism: Glis glis (assembly GCA_004027185.1). Taxonomy (NCBI): domain Eukaryota; kingdom Metazoa; phylum Chordata; class Mammalia; order Rodentia; family Gliridae; genus Glis; species Glis glis. The sequence goes on from PVJS01022541.1 coordinate 6,713, forward strand.
AATTAAAAAAATAATTTCCATCTCCTTATTGATGTTCTTTATTTTTGAGGCATTATCTTCACAATTTTATTTTGTGTTTTATACAGGGATTTAGTTCTTTGAACATATTTAAAATAGCTGATTTAAAGTGTTTGTTTAGTGTGTTTAAAGTGGATTACCTCAGTGATAGTTTCTATTAACTCCTCCTCCTGCCCTGTAGGGTTATCCTTTTTGTTTCTTTGCATGTCTAATGATATATATTTTAAAATTGCACATTTTATATAATATGGTGTAGCAATTCCGGAAACCAGATTCTCTTCTTATCTTAGGTTTGCTGTTGTCTTAGTTATTTGTTGTTGCTGCTTTTCTGTTTAGTGACTGTCTTGAACTAGTTCTATAAAGTCTGTCTTCCGTGTCATCGATGGCTACTGAAGTCTCTGTTTAATTACCTTTTTGGTCAGCTAATGACAAGACAGATTTCCTTAAGTTCCTAATATTCTCAAAGGGCTCCCTATATGTATTCGAGTGTGTTATCAGTCTGGCAGTTTACAACTCTGCCTTAATCTTCACTTCCTTGTGCAGAACCTCAAGGTCAGTTAAAGGAGCTGAGGGCTCTCTCAGGTCTTTCCTGGGTATTCATACAGCCATAAGCATGTGCATTGATATCTAGATTCTGAAGAACATATGACAATTCCAAACTCCCTTATGAAAATATCATTTTGCAGACCTTTTAAGTTTTTTTGGTTATTTTGCTTTTCATCCCAGCTATTATCACTGTGTAAGGCAACTACAGTGTTCAATGACTGCCACTAATTATTTTCAACAAATGTTTGTGGAGAAAAGACTGCAATGGGTCAGTTGTGGGTGAAGTTAAATAAGAAAAGGCCATGACCTGCCAGACAAGGGAAAAAATGAAAATTGTTAGAGAATGAGGACTTGAAAGAGCCCCAGTCCTGTTAAGATGCCTAGTGGGTTCTGGCTGCTGGCTTTTACAGTTGGTGACTATTAATTGACCAGGCTGCCACAAACTGGAAAGGAGGGACTGGAACAGCACAGTTTTAAATATCACACAATTCTCTGTTCTTATCAAGGTTCAGGCTGTTTTCTTGAAGAAATGCTCCTAGCATGCATGAGGCTTTTGGTTACTTTGTAGAGTTTTGAAAAAGTAGATTCTGACCTATTTTGCAAGTTTTCTCATTGCATTTGTGGAGGAGAGCATCATCTGGGGTTATTATTCTACCATTTCTAATAATGTATTGGTAAGTTTACGTACATTTGCCTTCTAGGTCTGAATGGTGTCATTATCTTGTACTGAGAATATCTTTATAGCTTTCATGATCTTTATGGTTTTCATCAGTTATTTAGCCATGAAAGAGGGTGATATTATTGTTATCTGCTTAAAAATAGCATAGGTATATTATAAATTAGGTCAAATCACTTTCTTTCTCTTGGTACCATTAGCATTCTAAGGTAAAAATCTCAGCTGGATGACTGGATGGATTACTTTTAAGTAACCTTTTAGTCATTTTCCTGACTCAGTTTTTGTGATTGTAAGACTGCATAGTATTGAGCAGCAGAGAGGAGGTAGACCACAGTACAACCTCGGGCAGTGCTGTGTTGCTGTTTTTCTCATGCCTATTAAAACTGAAATGGAAGAAACATGGGCAGATGTGTCTGGCATTATCCTGAGATCTTCCATGAACCGACTTGAAGTTGTATTTTGCTCCTTCTGAGGTGGAATAGTCCTCTAAGGAGGAAATCACCTGTATGCATTAAGAATAAACAAGCTAGTCAATGAGCAATTAGACAAGAGGAAAGGCTTACTCCTCATATATATAACTTATGCAGTCTTAGGTATTTTCACTCCCAACTCTTTTTAATTCTTAAAAGACACTTTTTAGATTTTTTTCAATTAAAATAAAAAGAAAAGAAGAAAGATATATAGCCTCCTTCCCCTACTCATATCTAAGAATAAACTAGGAGGGAGAAATACATTTTTAAAAGGCTTTATTCAATTTTAATCCCAAGTTTGAGGACATCCTCAGCAATGTAGCCACATCCTCAGCAACCTAGAGAGACCCTGTTTCAAAACAAAAAATAAAAAGGGCTGGGGATATAGCTTGGAGGTAGAATGCCCTGGGTTCAATCTTTATTAACAAAAAGAGAAAAAAAAGCATTGGAATTCCTATAACATTTAATTTATGCCAGACAGTGGTTGAAATAATTAAGCTGAAATAAAAACCTATAGTCCAATATTATATTTTAACATAAATGTAAAGATTCAAAGAAATATTAGCAAATAAAGTCCATTAGTATTTCAAGAGAATATTACAAAATAGCCAGATAGTGAGTTTTCTTGGGAAGCAAAATTGAACCAATAATGAAAAGTTTAACTTTTCTTCATTTGTGCCACTATGGCTAAAGCAATAATTTATATCTTGGCTGCATATTTGTACCTTACATTCATGAGGATAGACCACCAAAGGATATTTGGTGCTGTATATCAATTGAACTGTATTTCTTTATAAATTAAGGACTTCCTTCAAGGGTACACAGAAGTGTGTCAAAGCTAGGATTTGTACCCCCTACTATACCACTCTGTAGTGCAGAAATGTTTTTTTTTTCAAGCCATTATCATTGGCACCCATTAGCATGAATGGCTTCAACTTTTTCCGTGGCATCCCTGAGTTAGCAGGCCAAGACTTTAGTCAGAACTTTCTGCTACTTGGGAAGGAGCACTGTGCTCTAAGTTGCTATTGTTTGTGATGGACACTAGCTCCTGTGGGAGATAAGCATTCTATAGGAGTCACTCTGATAATGAAATGTAGATTCGCAGACATTTTTAGTTAAAAAGAACATATTTAATATTATCAACCTTCAATTAATTAAAGAAGATGCCATATTTATTCATTGCTTAAATTAACATTCATTAGACACAAATTATTTTCCAGGCACGCTGCAGTGCAAGAGGAAAGCTCACTGCTCTGATGTTGCTTGCATCCCAGTGAGAGAGGCAGACAACAGAGAAATAAATGAATCGGCTCACAGTGATTAGTGTGCTAAGTAAAAGAATACTGGGTAAACAGTAGAGTCATAAGGTGGGAGAATCCATGTTAAAAGAGATGGTTCTGATGAGGAAATATTTAAGCAGGGCCTACCATGAGAGGAGTCCGGAGTCTGGATAATATCTGCAGGGAGGGGACTCTACACAGAAAGAACAGCAATTGCCAGGACCTGCAGAGGAAATCTGTTTGCAATGCTCAGGGTTCACCAAAAGTCTTGAAAGTAAAGAAGAAAAGCACTGGGAGCTGAGGTTGAGAAATTTACCAGGAATTGTTAGAGCAGAGGTTCCCCAACTTTTTGATCTCAGGACCCTTCACGCTGTTAAAAAAATTACTGAGGACCCATAAAGAACTCTTCCTCATGCAGGTTATCCTTTATCAGTATTCACAGTAGTTATTTTTATCTATAGTAGTTTATATGTTGGAAATTTAAACTGAGTCTTTAAAAATATATATTATTAACTTGCCGGGCATGATGGCGCACACTTGTAATCCCAGTACTTGGGGGGCTGATACAGGAGGATCGCAGGTTCGAGGACAGTCTCAGCAACCAGTGTGACTCATCAACCTAGTGAGACCCTGTTTCAAAATAAAAATAAAATAAAATAGGGCTGGGGGTGTAGCTTGGAGGTAGAATGCCCCTGGGTTCAATACCCAGTACCATGCACACACACAAAATAAATAAATATAAATAAAATATATACTAACTCAATTTAAAATAATAATAAATCCATTATATGTTACTATCAATAATATAATTTTTATTAAATGACCATATTTCCAAGAAAAAAATAAAACAATGATATTGTTTTACAAATGTGAAAATATCTTTAATATATAGCTTGATAGAAGTTTGCTGAATTCTCCTGCTTCCGTATTTTATCTGTTGAAATATATGGAATAAATCTGCCTTCACCAAGAAATGTAACAGAGGTAATATTTTAATAGACTTCAACTCACTCTAGATATTCCAATTTGATACTACTTGATAACTATATATGTGGTAGTTTTTTAAAGGTTAGCTGTAATGTGAAATATGAAAACATATCAATGATGTTTTTATATTGTGTTACATTAAAATCCATTGATTTGTCTGCACTTTGTTTTTTTGTTTGTTTGTTTGTTTGTTTTTTGTGGTACCGGGGATTGAACGCAGGGGCGTTCTACCTCCGCGCTACGCCCCTGGCCCTATTTCTTTTATACTTTATTTTGAAACCGGGTCTCACGAAGTTGCGGAGGGCCTCACTAAGGAGACAGAGAGAGAGAGAGAGAGAGAGAGAGAGAGAGAGAGCATGAGCTGAGGCTGGCCACGAACCCTGATCCTCCAGTCTCCACCTCCCAAAGTACTGGAATTACAAGCATGCGCCACCACGCCCGGCTTTTGTCTGCACTTTGAATGGCTCTTTTATTGTGTATGATTTTGTACCATCATGCCTGACATTTGGAAAGTATTGGTTCACTGAATTACGCATCTTCTAAATGTTGACACATTTTATTATTTAATATATACATATATTTAAAGCCACATTTAAAAAACCACTACTCATCACATCGGAAGTCTTAAGAATCAGGAAGATGTCAAACTCAGGTGACCAATACAACTGATAGGGTTACTTTCTTTGTTCTCCAGGAAATGTCTGCTACATACACAATTTGAATAACCATAGTTTTCAGTCAGTGGTTTTTGCAAGTAAAAATGTTTTTATCTATGAGAAAAGAAGCTGTTTTAGCTTTCAATTCAAAGTGTTGTGCAAGTAATTTTCCTGGAGACAATCATCAGACAAGTATCAGACACAACAGAAATGCTTTAAATCTATTTTCCGTTTTATCACATTGTATTAAAAAGATGTGTGCTCAAGTATTGCGATTTAATGAAATCATTAAGAGTTTACTGGTAAATCTCACCATGATATTCTTAAGTGAAATTGATTTTTTTTTCTTTTTTGGTAAGTGTGTAGATGTGAAGAATAAATTACTACCACAATGGCTTGGTACCCTGCCTCAGCTTTGATTTGTGCTCAAATCCCAGATGTTATATCCTCCATTTCTTTGCATCAGTGAAAAGTTGAAACATTGAAAAAGGCAAATAATTTTTTGATATCATTATAAAACCAGTTTTGACATTCCCTTGAAAGTGTTTCAGGAAATGAAAAATATGTAGGGATTACCTAACTGAAAGAATAGTGGAGGAACTCCTTTTCTTCACATTTATTATTATTATTATTTTTTTTTTTTTGGTGGTACTGGGGATAGAAACCAGGGGCTTTCTACCTCAGAGTTACACCCACAGACCTTTGTGTTTTTTAGTTTGGAACAGGGTCTCTCTAAATTGCCGAGGCTGGCCTTGAACCTGAGATACTCCTGTCTCACTCTCCCAAGTACTGGGATTATAAGTGTGCACCACCACACCTGGCTTCTTCAATATTTTTGGTGGAAAATATGGTAACACAATGGCAGCCCACCATATTTGTCCCAAATTATTTATTTTATTACAATAACGATGCAACCAGATTAAACAAATATGATTGAAAGTCATTGAAATGGCTAAAAATTATTCTATTAGAAGGAAGTCACCACCTATAATCCCAGTACTTGGGAGGCTGAGACAGGAGGATCACAGATTCATGGCCAGCCTCAGCAATTTAGCAAGGCCTTCTGCAATTGAGTGAGACTCTGTTTCAAAATAAAAAAAATAAATAAATAAAATAGGAGCCGGGTGTGGTGGCGCACGCTTGTAATCTCAGTACTTGGGAGGCAGAGACTGGAGGATCCGGGTTTGTGGCCAGC
>PVJS01022541.1:12640-30534 GCA_004027185.1 Glis glis
ATAAAATAAAATAAAATAAAATAAAATAAAATAAAATAGGGCTGGGGGTATAGCTCTGATGTAGAATGCCCCTGGGTTCAATTCCTGGCAACACACACACACACACACACACACACACACACACACGAAAGCCAAAATTTACTCAAAGATTTAATACTTCAAATTCCTGAGCATCAGTCGGGCGTGATGGCGCACGCTTGTAACCCCAGTATTTGGGAGGCTGAGACCAGAGTATACGGGTTTGCAGCCAGCCTCAGCTACTTCGTGAGACTCTCCGCAACTTAGTGAGACCCTGTTTCAAAATAAAGAATAAAAAGTAGGGCTGGGGGTGTAGCTCAGAGGTAGAATGTCCCTGGGTTCAATCCCTGGTACTACAAAAAAAAAAAAAAATTCCTGAGCATCAGCGAGAAGACATCAAAACTGGGTTATTTTTTAATTCGGAATAAAAAACCTATGTGTGTATGTGTGTATATGTTGATAAAAGTATCAAACATTTAACAAATTATTATCCATATTTTATGCTAGAATGTGCTGTAATGACTTTGTCATGAATTTATTTAAAAAATAAAAACATGATAAATAACTATCCCACACTGAGGAGAATACAAGATGACACAGGCTTTGGAGTAGAGATTTATTTTCATACCAATGTCATAGAATGTTGATATCCATTAAGTAAATTTATTTACACTCAATATTTAGCTTAAGGGACAGTCTTTCTAAAATTAAGTAGGTGTAAGCTTAGTAAACTAATATTTCTATTTAAAGAGTCTCACAGTTAATGCACAAATGTTGACAAGTCTTTAGATTTTTCAGTTATTTAAATTTAAGATGCGTTTTGAACAATATTTTCACGAAGAGACTTTTAATCTATAGCAAAAATTCCTGACTTATTCCTATATATGCATATGTATCATGTGGATGTTATTTTTTAGTAACACAATTATTTAAATATAGATATCTAATTCTCCCCAGTCAAGAAAACCTCAGCAAGTTATCCAGAAAGTTCTAAAACTAAAAAATAATCTCTTAATTAGATAAATCAAGAAAAAGGAATAAAGGACCTATTAGGAACTTTGAAAGCCTATGTTTTCCCTCTGATACAATGTAAATATATGATTCCAAGAAAAAACATCAAACACTCTATTAGGGAACAATTAATAACCTAATATTCACTAATCTGGACATAATACTTAAAATTATATTTTAGAAAATTATTAATGACATAGCTCTATCAAGCAGATATAAAGTGAAAATGTTTCTAGATATTGTCATAAACAATGAAGATTTTAACACCAAAGAGAAAAATAGCAGGATTTACAAATGTGTCAGATTGTATTCATATTTCACATGGTACCCTAGTTTCAATAATAATCCCATCGAACTATCTTTGAATAGTCCTACTTTGCAGATTTTTAAATTAATAAATTCTTTGGAACATTTTCTTTGCCCAGATCAGATGCAGAATTGAAAAACCGGATTCATTTACCTAATGGTCAGCTGTGATAAGAGGTGGCACACTGCAGAAATATTCTGAGTGTGAAAAGGCTGTTGCACCTTTAGCTAATGAAACTATTTCAATGGTTACTCTGCACAGTGAAGGTGATATGGGTCACAGCACATACATGAAGCTGGATGTGGCATTCCTACTGAATCTCTAGGAGCAACCCAAGGGGTACAGCTCATGAATCCCCATGCATTCCAATTCTAAGGCACAAGAGTGCCAGCAAGAGATTTTAATCTTGCTACTCTTGTCATAAAAACTCATAAAACTAAAAATCTTTTCTCATTTTCAGTATTAATTTTGCTATATGTTTGCATGTTGGAAAAATTCCTTTTAGGCAAGAAGATGTGGAAAGAACAATTAAAATTTTCAATATTTCATTTCTTCCCTAAAAATAAAAGACAATAGAAGTAAATCAACAGAAGGGAAGTCTGCTGTGAAACCATGCCCTTTTAGGGACACCCAAAAGTAGCAAATTAATCAAAATCTTCACTGTTTGGTCATTTTTATGTTGCTAATTAAAGTGTCAAAATTTAGCTTAAAATTAAGCTGGTAATTACAGAAAAAAGAAGACTGATTATCTAGACTGCTAACCACTTTGTGTATTCTTTAAAAGTCTCAGCAAAAGGATTTCTCCTACATTTTCCTTTTTTTACTCAAGAAATCTCTCTAATGCCTCAAGTAGAAGTTGCAGCTTCAGAAAGCTTTTCTTCCTTCCAATGAACTGTGAAGAGGCCAATGGCTGCACCTTGGACATTGAGTAAGGAAGGAATAGTAGTTGACAATATCCAAGACCTGTCCGTGGCACCATTTATGTCTCTAATTTTTTGGGTGACCTTGGACATATCATTTTGACTCTATGGGCCTTAGTTTTTGTCACTTATGAGACAAAGAAGAAACAAGTTGGATAATTATCTTTTACTCTAAAATTTAATATCTTAATGTTTTTACTAAGAAATAAACTTGCCTTTATCTTAGTGTATAGCAAGGGTTCTTATTGAAGAAACTAACCATAAGATCTTTGAATTTTGTTTCAGGTTTTTCACTGAAAGCTTACAGTTTTCTAACAGGCTAGACCTTTTTCTTAAGAGCAAAGATTAGCTCTCAGCAAGCTACAGGTTCTGTGGAATTATTTCTGGGAGTGCGGTTCATGGAAATGAGAGGTGCTGATGGACAGTTGAAAAGGGATTGAATTAACAAGATCAAGTCTTATTTGGAATTTCAGAGACTGCAGGACAAAGGGCTACGCCAGGCTAGGCTAACTGTATTTGTATTTGTACCAGTTTAAGAGACTTTTTAACACCCCTATGCTGAGTACAAACCACCTTATTTTGGTGGTTATATAATATCAATAAAAAGGTTGGGTATGTAGGAACATTTTGAGCCTCAATAGGTTGTTCCACTCAGAATTACATGATTTTGCAGAGATAAACTGTCAAGCCCATATTCTCTATTCTTCTCTGCAAGACTATTCTTTGAAATGAAAAACAATAAGTCTACAGATCAAATAGCAATGGAAAATGAAGAGTACTTGAAATCCACCCTATCTCTACCTAGAGCCACTTCAAAGCCAAATGTCTATGAAAATGGAGGATGGGGCTGCAGTTTCTGAACACATCATTTCAACATGCAAAAATGAAATGTGTGTTGCTGGGTGTGGTTGCACACGCCTGTAATGTCATTACTTGGGAGATAGAGAGAGGAGGATTGCAGGATTGAGGCCAGCCTCAGCAATTTAGTGAGACCCTGCTTCTAAATAAAAAATAAAATAGGGCTGGTGATGTAGCTAGATCAGTGGTAGAGTGCTCTTGGGTTCTTTCCCTAGTAACACACACACACACACACACACACACACACACACACACACACGCGTGTGTTTTGCTGAAGAAGCATTCAGTCCTTTCCATTAGAATGTAAGTTTATTTGAACATAAAATTTGGATAGGTAAACAATGAATAATGAGAATACAACTTTTTGAAAGTAAATCATGTCTTCTTCGAGTTATTAAGTCACCAGCTGAAGGTGTGTGTGTGTGTGTGTGTGTGTGTGTGTGTGTGTGTGTGTGTGCTGGGAATTGAATTGAGGGGCATTCTACCCCCGAGCTATACCCCCAGACTTATTTTTATTTTTTGTTTGGAAACAGGGTCTCACTAAATTGCTGAGAGCCTGGCTAAGTTGCTGCGAACCTGTGATCCTCCTGTCTCAGCCTCCCAAGTACTAGGATTACAGGCGTGCATCACTGCACCAGCCCCTTTGGATTTTATTTATTTATCTATTTATTTATTTATTTATTTATTTATTTATTTATTTATTTATTTTGGTACTGGGGATTGAACCCAGGGGCGTTATACCTCCGCGCTACACCCCCCGGCCCTATTTCTTATACTTTATTTTTAAACCGGGTCTCACAAAGTTGCGGAGGACCTCACTAAGTAGAGAGAGAGAGAGAGAGAGAGAGAGAGAGAGAGAGAGGGAAAGAGAGAGAGAGCTGAGGCTGGCCGCGAACCCGGATCCTCCGGTCTCCGGCTCCCAAAGTACTGGGATTGCAAGCGTGCGCCACCATGCCCGGCCCCTTTGGATTTTTAAAACAGGAGCTAAGTTAGTTTTTCTAAATTATTTGAAAATTATTAGTGCATGTAGTTATTTTTTAAAGAATTTTGATGCTTTTTCCAATATTATTCTCTTATTCCATGAAAGTTGCTCAGAACTAACCCAGTATATTCAGCCACTGAATGCCTTCCCTCATTATCTGTGAGTTAAATTGGAGCTAGGAAAGATTTCAGATGATTTGTATGCCTAGCAAAATTCTCTTGAAAAACAAATAGAAAAAGTGGATTATAGTTGTGTAATGAAATCTTCAAAATAAAGATTCAGAGCCTTCTTTTGGTGTGCACTAAATAAGAGAGCTAGTAAACTAGTGGCTGGAATGTTTCTGTCAATAAAATTGGTGTCTTTCATAGGACTTGCATGAGGCTCATCTCGTTGTACAAATCACAATCAGCAGTTAATTTGAGCTTGTCAATGCAACAGTGTCTTGTATAGTTCATTGATTTCTCTGATGATAGTAAAAGATGTTTATATTTTTCATAGGGAGACATTTTGCATTTTGAAGTTGTAGAAAAACTTTTGCATAAACCACAGTTGTTTAGTTTTGTAGAAAGAAGAAAACATGTAGTTTTTCCTTTTACAATTTAACTTTATGTTATCAAATCCTTTAAGACAGAAAAAAATAAATATGAAACCATTATTTAAAAGATATTTCTAAGGGTATAATTGGTTGAAACATTTATCTGACTATTTTCTGCAACCTTGGAATCATCACAAAATGTAATACAATTTTAGAATCTAATAGTTTTCTACCGAGTGTATTGCTGTGAGGGTTAGAAAATGCATTTGTTCTAAATATTATCTTGGCTGTCTCACTGAGAAGTTGCGGTATAGTTTGTTTGTCAAACAGCTTGAAAAGCTAGTCAATGCTATCAGGAGCAATATGGAAATGATGGGTTGAGAGATTATTTTTACCTGATGCTTTGTTATTTGGTAAATTCATGGTGGTAATAGATTTTTTATCCTTTCATTAATAATGAACTGCCAGAATAAGATCTATAGTCTACCTTAAAAAAATCAATGTAAAATCACTGACATGGTAGCAAATTCATTCCAGAAATGCAACATTCAGTGACTTCTGTGGAAGATACTTGTAAAATGATCTGAGAAATCAGGATCTGTTTCTAGATTAAACAAATGAGTTTTATGTATTTTTTATATTTGTATGCTTCCTACTATTCTGTACATTTGGTTTCCTATGAATGATTTTGTTGTCCTGTTCATTTGAATATTTTATTTCTCAGTATTTCTATTTCTTTGCCATTTTTGTATATTTCCTCACATAAAGTAAAAATGCCAAGATTGGAATTTTAATTGTTTCATATAGAACAATTAATATGATAACCTCTTAGTTATCTGATTTATGACTTATTAGGACAGGCATGTGAAATTTCATGAATGGGATTAGGATGGGAAGTAATTCTGCTTATTTTCCAAGTATTTATTGGTACCATCTCAATGTCTTAAAACTCTAGTTTTTAGCCTTTAAGAGGTAGTTGACTTGGCGTACAGAACAGAAATATACAGAAATTCTTTAGATACGGTCAAGGAGAGGGAGGGAGAAAATAAGTGTAATATTTTTTATTTTCAGTATTATAGTTCTTTTATATTAGATAGATCTCATTATACCATAGGAAAGAGAGATGTTTGGCATGCTGGATGTAAAACACAGACTGACAATTGTACCATTTAGAGCAGTAACATAAATATGAGTCTCAATAATGCAAGACAAAAAGAATTTGGAAAAAGAAATTTTTACTAATATTAAATTTGATATGTTGCACTAATGTTTCTCTAGGCTTAAGGTATACCCTTTTCTACAGTGAAATCATTCCAAGATGATGCCAATGTGATTCTTAACTTCTCTAGGACAGGTTTGAAATGAGTGAGAATTCCTAGGAATCCCACTGGAGGTTCCGGTTGGAGCCATTTATTGCATTGCAACAAACTCTAACTATGGGCCTTTGGGGGGTTCTCACCCTTCCTTCGAGCTGTCTCTCCAGCGAGTCCACTTCCAGCTGCAGGGTGTCCCCAAGGTTTCTTCGTGGAGTGGGGATGGGTGTCCAGGCTTAGGTCTGTCTGCCTCTGTCGTCCTGGGACCAAGAATGAGGAATTGCCTGATAGCTACCAGCAGAGCTGGCCAAGTCAGCGTTCAGTCATGTCCTGTCAGGACAGACGGAGGGGTCCTCAGTCTGTACACTGTCCTCAGTCACAATTGGGGTCCTCAGGCTTGTACACTGTGGAGGTGCAGAGTCCTGTTCACACAACAGGAGGCCACGTGGACTGACACAGAGTCCCCGTGAGTTGGAGAGTGCCTCATTGAGCTTCAGCTGGGGTTTATAAACTCTTCTTGAACCTGGGTTCTTCTGTGACTCTCTGATAAGGTATGCTCAGCTCAGCTACACCCCTTTCTGCATATCTTGCAGTGACGTCTTTCTGTGGTCAGTCGAGTGAGATATCCCTTGGGCCCCACTCTAACTACCTAAGTCACACATCTCCAAGTCACATCAAACCAAAGTAATAAACATAGCCATTTTTATATGTAGGCATAGTCATACAATAAACAATAATAACAATAAATTGGTAGTCAATCAATATTCAATCAATATTCATAATAAGGTTGACTCCCCAGTCATCAAGGGAGAAGTAGGGCAGGGACTGGGGGATAAAATATCACCCTTGTCACAGAATAACACCTTCATGTTCCTGGGTTGGTAGAAGGGAGACAAACAGGAAAATAGCTTATTTGACTTGTGAAACTCCTGAGTGTCTGATGTCACTGGGCCATTGCGGAATGAAGTCTCTTCCTTTGCTCTTTTTCTCAAGGATTGGCTGGACTCAGCTGTGCTGGATTCACCTTTCAATTCACATTCCCCTGGGGTGAGCAAATTAGTCCAGTCCAACTCACTTCTTTGCTCTCCTATTCAGCTTCGTTGCCTCTCATGGCATGCTAATTCAGGATTTCAGAGTCACCATGGTCTGAGAATTGGTGCAGGAAGCAATAGGATTAGGATATTCCATTTTTATTAGGGTCCATGCTGTTCTCCATCCACTTCACCGTGGATCCTTGTGACGATGTTGACAAACTTATCGAAATTCTCTCTGTTCTTTGTTTTTCTACTCCATTGCTCAAAAACCTTGAGGTGAGTAAGGGTAGACTCTGAAAATAACCATCACTGCATATATTAGCATAGAAGCAGTGTTATAATTAGGGATAATTTCTTCTCTTGGGGATTCACTTGTATTCATGTGTTTTGCACACTTAGTTGTAGGTGACTTTCCTGCTGCTATCAGTGAACTTTTACTAGAAATAATGGGGTATATCTTTTTGAAAACCAGCCTTTTCATCACTCAGAAACATTCTATTAGTCTTAGAGCTGTTTATCTACAGAATTATGAAACTAAGTAAGAGTGTAATTAATTCTAATATAGTTATTTGTTTACTTGAAAATGCCAATATACAACTGACTATAATAAATTGTGGTTCCTTGGGATGCTCAGTAATATTAAACTAGGAGACTTCAAGAATGCAAGGTATGTGTTTGCACATGCATATATACTTTCAGCTTGTATTAAATTGTTATAATGACTAGTGTTATAACACAATAATATAATCTTTGATTTTGAAAAGGTTAAATAATTTCAATATTGCAGATTTATGGTGAAAAGGATTAGGAATCTCAAACTATAAATATATCACAAGTTTATTCAATTTTTGGAAGTTTACAATGATTTTAAGAAGCAATTTGATAAATAAATCATCATTCCTAATAGACAAATGTTCAAAAGATTCACTAACTTTATTACCAGCTGTTTCTGTTAATAATACAACAATCTTGAGTTGTTTAGCATTTAACTTAGACTGAAAAAATATTACAAATTAACCAATTGTCATACATTAAAGAAATTTGTTTTAATTTCTTACTGGGTTGAGTGACTTTCAAATTCTTAATTCTTCTTTAAGCACTCTTTACATTTACATTAATGTGTGTGTGTGTGTGTGTGTGTGTGTGTGTGTGTGTGTGTTACTGTGGTAGTGGGCATTGAAACCAGGGGCATTCTACCTATGAGCTACACCCCCAGCCCTTTTTTATTTTTTAGTTTTAGATAGAGTCTTGCTAAGTTGCTGAGGGCTTCGTTAAGTTGCTGAGGCTGGCCTTGAACCTGCCATCCTCCTGTCCCAGCCTCCCAGGTACTGCAATTACAGCTATGCGCCATCACACACAGCTCTTTACATTAATTTTATTCATATAACACTCTTAGTATACTAGTTTTTTTCTACCCTAATGAGATTATCAACAAAGGGCATTGGTATTAGTTTATTTATAGCATCATTTTAGCATTTATGTATCACAAAAACAAAATACAAACTTATGGGTACATGACAAGGGTAAGCAATGGGAGAAGATGGTTATGCCAGAAAACTAAAAAGTAGAAGTTCATGGAATTGAACACAGACTTATTGTGTACCTTGTTATAATTTGGACCTTAAATGTCTCCAAGGCCCAGAAAACCTTGGTCCCCAGCTTGGCACTATTGGGATGTGGTGAAACCTTTAAAAGGTGGGGCCTAGTGGGGAGTCTGTAGGTACTTGAGGGCATGCTCCACAGGGTATTGTGGGACCCAGGCTCTTCTTTCATTATTTTCATTTCCTAGCCATGGGGTGAGGGGGTTTTGCTTCACTAAACGCTTGCATCATGATGTGCCACCTCATGACAGGACCAAAGCTGTCAGGGCAAACTCTTCATGGACTGGAACTTCCAAAACTGTGAGAAAAATAAGTCTTTTTCTCTTTATCAGTTTATGGGTCTTAAATATTTGTTAAAGGGATAGAAATCTGACACAGAACATCTTGGCTTCTAGTGTAATAAAAGGGTACATGATCATTTTCTTTGGTCTTGCTAGGTAACAACGTGGAACGCACTGGTTCAAATGATAAACTATAATGTGAATGATGATTTCTTAAAGGAATTTATTGCACAAGATTTTTGGTTTTTGTTAAAGTGTATCCCTTACATATATTTAGCAAATGGAACAGCTGAGCAAAATGTTAAAGCATACTTACATAAAGGCATTTCTGAGATGAATTAAAGAAACTGGGGCATCATTCTCAACTCCTTCCTATTGTTCATGTCGTACATCACTTAATTAACCAAATACTCTTCTAAATATTTCCCAAATAACCATCCAATGCTTTTACATCATTTTGTTTGGTGTTTCACACTATTACATCATCTTTCAAATTGTGATCATCTCTATCACATGTGAATTCTCCCTCTTCCTACTCTTGCCTCTATTCAGATTTCAACCACAGTGAATTTTCTTAACATTTAAATCGGACAATTGTTTTCCCTACACTTCACTCATTACCCATTGCACTCAGCATAAATATATTCTCATTATCCTAATGTACAAAGTTTTCTCAACATTTTAAAAAATTAATTGACAATTGTTGTATGTAGTTTGGGTGTACAGTGTTCAGTTTTATATTTGTATTCCTGGTGGAATTATAATATCAAAGTAATTACAATGTCCACGATCTCACATATTTATCATTTTTTGTAGTGAGAACATTTAAATATATTTTTAGTGATTTTAAAATATAGAATGCATTATTAACAACTATGGTGGCCATGATGGGTAATAGATCTTCAAAACTTATTCTCTTGTCTAACTGAAACTTTCTACCCTTTTGATCAACATCTCCCATTTCCTATGCCCACCCCCATCTGTCCTTGCCCTCTGATAACTACCATTCTATTTTCTACCTCTGTATGAGATGTAGCATTTATCTTTCTGTGCCTGGCTTATTTCACTTAGCCAATGTCCCCCAAGTTCATCCATGTTGTGGCAAATGATAGTTTCCTTCTTCTTTAATGTTGAATAGTATTCCATTGTGTGTGTGTACCCCCATTCACCTGTTTATGGACATGTAGGCTGAGTCCATATCTTCGTTAATAAGAATAATGTAAAAATTTAGCTATTTTACTTTTCAATTCCAGAATTTTTATTTAGTTATCTCTCTCTCTCTCACACACAAATTTTATTTCTTTAATTGATATTCTCTAGTTGGTAAAACATGATTTTTGTACTTCCCTTTAGTTCTTTAAACATGGATTCCTTTATTTTTTTCCAACACATCTACAATGGCTGATTTAAAATCTTTTTCTAGTAAATATAACAGCTAGGCTTTCCCAGGGACAATTTCAATTGATTACATTTTTCACCTGTGTGTGGACCATACATAAGGAAAAATATTTCTTTGTGTGTCTTATAATTTTTGTGGAAAATTGTACATTTTATAATGTAATAATTGTACAAATCAGATTTCCTACTATCCCCAGGGATGCTGTTGCTGCCACTTGTTGTTTCTGCTTGTTTATGACTTTATTAATTCTATAAAATCTATATCCCCTGTGTGAGTAGCACTGAAGTCATGGCTTGGTTAGTTTACTGGTTAGCTAACCAATATTTCCTTGAAGCAATAATTCTCCCAACTTTTGCAGAGGGGCTCTGTGTTTGTGTGTATTAGGGCATACCTTCAACACTCAGACCATTGAAAACTGTACTTTAGCATTCACTTCTTCCTTATTCAGGGCTTCAAATTCAGCTACAGGTGAGAGATGATGTCTTTCTCGACTCTCTCTGGGTACACACAGCTCTGCACATGAGCCCGGCCTTCTGGGATCCCCAGTAACATGCTGGTGCTTTTCAAAGCCCACTCTGTATGGACATCTCATCCTCCAGATCATTCTTTTAGGTCTGCCTCTTGTTTGTACCACTGTTATCTCTGCCTTGGGCCATTGTAATGTTAAACAGTTGCTTTCAATGAATGATAAGACTTTTCCTACTGAACATACTCTGAATCAGATCAAATAAAAAGAAGCCTGTTAATGGATCTTTCCCAGGGAGCTGTGGGACGGGCTTTCTGAGGAGCTCCAAACCCAGTTTCCACTTCTGGTGTGTGCTGGGCTGCTGGCTTTCACTGCTACCATGGCTGCAAGGTTGCTGCTTTTCAAGGTTCTTGAGGAACTGGGGAGTGGGATGAGAACAGAGCAAGTCTCATTGTTCTTACTAAGGGTTAATCATTCTTCTTTAGTAAATGCTCCTTGGAATATTGGTTAATTCCTAGAGTTTTGAAGTGTTAATTTTGATAGATTTTGCTGGTGTTCTCTTTGCTTTTATGGAGGAGCAGATTTTGGAGGTCCTTACTCTGTTATTCGGGAAGCTATCCCACTCCAATATGTGTACAACTTTGTTTTTTTCTCCATTTTCCACTGGGACATGGCATAGGTGCTGAACATATAAACTGGTTGAGGTGGGGATTTGCTCCCTCCTGGAGGACATCTCCTCTATTGTTGGACAATTCTTCCTTAGAACTCTATTCTCAAATACCTGAACCACTTCCAGTGTTCTATAGCGCTCGGGTCCTGTGTAGATGTTTAACTCTTGGTCCCTGCCCCCTAAAATGCAAGAATAAAGCCCAGGAATTATATTTTCCCTTGAATATTCTTGTTTAAATTTCATTTAGAGTTATTTGTTCCTGAGATAGCAAAGTTTTGGAAATCTGAGTCAACATGCAGGTAACTATTCTAATGCATTCTGGCATGGTAGCAAGGATTTGGAGGGTATTGTATATTGTATAGAATACATATATATTGGTATACGTCTGGGCTGATGGTTCTCCCAGAATTTCCCTTCCACTGTTTTTTATTGCAACTTTGCAACTGTATGCTCCAGTAACTACAATGTTATCACTACACCTCAGTGATCATGAATGAATAGCAGACCTTTTCAGTGGAACTGAGTCCTTCAAAGGAATAATTATCATTAAGATGCAGGCATGTGAGAGTAATTTATATTTAAAAATGGGAAAGTACAATTTAGTAGTTCAGTGACTGTTTCAAACATAGTAAGCATCACTGTGAAACAGGAATAAAAATACTAAGTGAATAAAGCATTGACTCTCATATGACTTCATAATCTGATTTAGTATCTTTTTTTTTGTATAGGGAACTGACAGGGAGAAATACGCACTTGTTTTACTATGCCATCTTTTTTCACAGTCAATACACAAAAAGAATTTAGGCCACCTCATGTATCATGTATCGTATGTCTTAAGAATTTCCGTAACTGATAGAAACTCTTCTGACAAAAGTTTCTGTATCAAGGTTGAATCACTCACTCAACTCCATTTCTCAATTACTTTCTTGGCAAGACAAATACGTTTTTGCATGCAGAAACTAGTGTTGTATTTAATTATCTCTGCAGATACAATACATCAATACAATTTTAATTAAGAAGTTCTCGGGTATCTTGGAAGTAATCTATTCAGAAGACTCTTGGAACTTGTAGGTAACAAAGATACCTCCAGGCAATGTTTCAAGTTTCTCTTTCCTTTTTCTTCTTCTTTTCAGTCAAACAGGACATTATAGTTCCTTTGGTGGTATATTCTATGTATCCAAAATTACATATATGAATTATTTATCCTTAAATGGTTACAACAATACTGTCTCTATATAAGAACTCCTACTTTGTTTTTGTAATAAAGTAATAAATATCATCTTTCAGAAATTACAGCATTAGAATTATTTAAATTTACTATATTTGTTTCTGTAATACAGTGTAACTCTACTAATTTTTAGGCATTGTTTGCAATTATAGAAATAATAAAATTGACTAGAAAACAAAAACTCAGAGTTATGACTTTGTCATTATAGGATAATACATAAGAAATTGAGCTGACTCAACATCTTCATAATATAAAGAGAGATACTATATCACAACAGTTTAGAAACTATTAAGCATAACTTAAATATAATGTGAAATGACTAACTTTAATACTAAACCCATCATACTGACTAGGAACTGTGACTTTTATGCAGAAAAGTGGCATAGTCTTGAATAGATAGCTGTCATACGAATAATATAGATTCTACAAAATAAAATGTTTTCATTTCTGAGAAGACAGAAAGATGGTAAGTACTGCATTGTGCCAAAAATACGTAAATTTCCCAAATATATGACATTGTGAAAAGTAAATTGTTCAATCAAATCATTAATGTAATATTTTTGTTTTTTAAACAAATATAATTGTCAGTATCTTTATTAAAATACATATTAATTGCATATATCATGTGCAGTTTGGGAGAAAATAATTGTTGCTAGTATCACTGTTTTTAGGTAGACAATAAGAATATGTTTTGTCCCTTAAATGTCCTAGAAAAAATAAAATCTTTTATAAGTATCAATGGAGCTTGATATTTAAACTAATATCAAAGAAATTATCACTTCGATAGTAACTAAATGGGAATTGAAACTCACTTATTTCAAAAGATGGTCAATATCTTTCTTATAAACTATCATATCTTTTTTATGTGGTACTGGTGATGGAACCCAGGGGCATTCTACCTCCGAGCTATACCCCCAGCCCTATTTTATTCTTTATTTTGAAACAGGGTCTCACTATGTTGCGGAGGGACTCACAAGTTGCTGAGGCTGGCTGTGAACCTGCGATCCTCCTGTCTCAGCCTCCCAAGTTCTGGGATTACAAGTGTGCACCACCATGCCCGGCTAAACTATCATATCTTTACTACTAATAATATATCATTCTGATGAAGTCTCAGCTGAAAACATAGTTTTATTTTTACTTAGATATATTTTGCTTCTTATGAAGCTACCCCTGACCTAAATCTTTTCTCATTCTTATTTTATATATTAAAATACAAATGAAAACTGCTTATCTCACCTACCATGGGAAAAATAGCTCCTGCTCTTACTTTCCATAGGATACAAAGAATAGAAACTATAATGAGGTAAACTGAATAGAAAAAAATAGGTATATGTTGTGTAGTATTTTGCTTTTGATCTACCAGTGATTTTAAATTTACTAAACATGCTTGGAAAATGAAATTGAATAGAAAAGATGGTTGCTGTACATGCTAGAATTCAATATTCTGGTCGTAGCCACATCTACCAATCCAAATCAAATATATCACCAACATAGCTTTGCCTTAGTTCGATACCACACGTTTTTGCAGTCTCTACCTTATGCTGTGAGTGTAAATATTTTTGTTGGGGTGATGGTGGAGATGGGAATGGGAGTAGAAAGAGATAGTGATCTTCATTGAATTTAATATATATTAGTTTTTGAAAGTGTGCAAAACTATCCAACCATGTGAAAACATTGCTAGGATCCCCTTGGTGCTAGCAATGTTTCACTACCCAAGTGAAACTTAACATCACTTCATAATAAATCTTCCTTTGTAAGCTATTCAATTAAAAACTGTGAGTTGCTTTATATTAAAAATCATTAAGTTTCCCAATGAGTGTGACAACAGCTAAAATTTCTCATATTACCTCTGTAGCTAACACTTAAGATCACTTGAAATTCTGTTTGTTCTTAGTTCAATCTACTTGTTGTATTATGAGTATTAGTATATTAATACTAATAACCTTAGCATTGCAAATGTTATTAGTATAGTAACTATAATAAAATATGATAATAGCATTACTTAATATTAGTGTGCTAATGATCTTAATATTGAGAGTGTCAGTCACTCAGCATCTGTGAAAGACTAGTTCTGGATTAAACCATACTATCAAGGTGAAAATGTTTACACTTGTGAAGCAGGCTTAATACATATTTCCTTTACAAGTATTATATAATGATTATAGGAGTTGAGAGAAGTGTTTTTTTAAATATTCACTGTCAATATTATATGGGCTACAATTTCAGATTCAAAAAATTATATAACAATGTGTTTAAATTGGTAAGTTCATGTAGGTACTGCAACCTGAATTTTTTATAACAATTTAAAAGTGTTTTATGGAAAATCATATGGCATACTCTAAAAATGACAGCCTTTGGAACCAGACATTAATTCAAATTCCATTTTGAATTTGAAAATTTCTGTAGACTAGGCATTTAGAATTGTCACCTTTGGTAAGATGAAAAAAAAAAGTGTTCCCATACAGCTTTATTGAGAGGGTTAAAACTCACAGAATAGATGTTCCTTAGATGCAAAGTACCTTTGCTTTCTTCTCATTAGAAGATAAAAACAATTAACATCAATTTTCTAATCCAGAAGTAATTTAAATGCTTGATACGTAGAGATGTTAATTCACTGAGCTTTGAATGATTTCTTACTCTTTTGTTTATTTTATTAAATTAAAAAATAATGATATAAAACACCTTAATACTATACTAACTATTGCAGATATAAAAAGGGAAACGTTCTATTGATGTATTGTGAATTAAGTTGTTACCTAGGCAGTACCAGACTGGATTTAGAAAACAGCATTTTGAAAAACTCACAGATAATCATTTGGGAAAAATGTCAATGATATATTGTAGAGATAGCTACTTCAGTTATCATTCATATTAGATAGGAAACCATGTGGAAGAAGTAGGGTAAACACTGCTTCCATCGCTCAGATCTTAGAAACGGAAGATAGTGATGGAAATGACACCTATGAGATTTACTGACACACCAGGACGTCTTCACTGTGGAAGCTCTAAAAAAGAAATGGAATTCAGTGTCACAGTTGTGCCATCAAAATGCAATTTTCAAAGTAGTCAGCAAATCATATACCTGAATTTTGTTTTCAAATGTTGGACAGGAGAGCACTAATCAGAACATAAGATTCTCAGAAACAATTCTACACAATCCTTACCAGCATATGTAGATCATCATTCCGTCACTATCACAATGAAATACATTATGATGTGAGACTATAATGCTCCAATAAAAGTATAAAAAAGATCATTATTCTGAAACCAAGAAATTCTAAATAAAATAAAATGAGTATATCAGTGCATTCTTTAACAATTAATGTTGATGGGAAATGATCAGTACAGTGGATCTTTGAAAGTTTCCTGCAACATATCCTTCAGATACTACGCAGTATGCAGTTAGTGACATCTACATCTGCCCCCCAGATCCCTGGACACTTCACCCCTGTTATTGGCATGTACTTCTCTGGGATTAAGCATCTTGCATTATTAAGAATTATTCTTCCTGTAAGCTGGGCATGGTGGTGTGTGCCTATAATCCCAATATTTGGGAGACTAAGACAAGAAGATTGCAGGTTCAAGGCCAGCTTCAGCAACCTACTGAGACCTTGTTTCATAATAAAATATAGAAAGGGCCAGGGGCATAGCTTGGAGGTGGAATGCTCTGAGTTTAATCTCCAGTACCAAAAATAAAAAAGAAACTTACCACTAAAAAAAAAAAAAACCAACCCCGTCAAAAGGAGGGCAAGTGAACTAGAAACTTCACAAAAGAAGAAATACAAATGGCCAATAAATATATGAAAAAATGATCAACATCATTAGCAATCAGGGAGATGCAAATCAAAACTACACTGAGATTCTATCTAATCCCAATCAGAATGGCAATCATCAAGAAGTCAAACAATAAATGCTGGTGAGGATGTGGGGAAATAGGAACTCTTCTACAGTGTTGGTGGGATTGCAAATTAGTTCAGCTGCTATGGAGATCAGTGTGGACATTCCTCAGAAAACTGGGAATGGATCCACCATATGATCCAGCTATACCACTACTTGGAATCTTTCCAAAGGGACAAAAGTCAGAATATTATAGCAAAAGGTGCATACCCATGTTGATAGCCGCACAATTCACAATAGCCAAACTGTGGAACCAACCTAGGTGTCCATCAACAGATGAATGGATTACAAAATTATGTGTTATACGCACAATGGAATTCTACTCAGCAATAAAGAACAAAGTTATGGCATTTTCGGGAAAAGAGATGGACTTGGAGAACATTATGTTAAGTTAGATTAGCCAGTCACAGAAAGTGAAGGGTCATATGTTTTCTCCCATATGAAGAAGCTAAGTAGTGATTGGAATACAGGAGGGACTTTAGATAATGGAGGAGAAATTCCAGTGGAGTGTGGGAGGTGGTCCAAGGGGGGGTGGTAGGGGGCTGGAGAATTAACAAAGGAGGCACTTCCATTGATGTTATGTACATATATGAAAATATCAATGCCAATCTCAATATCATGTATGGGGAAGGGGAGGGAGTGGAAAGGGAGCTGGGGGAAGCTCACCAAGTGCTGTGTGCATGTATGTCACTATCGCTCTGAACTACATAATGATGTAAGACTACAATGCACTAATAAAAGTATATAAAATAATTATTCTTCCCATAAATGAAGGTGATTTTTCTGTATTATTTTGTTCCTACCTAAATATAAAGAAGGTCAATTTGGTATTGTCTCATGGTTAATGAAATATGTCATTACTTGCCACAACTTGTGTTAATATCTCCATTTCATAATCAGTTGAAACAATCAAATTTAAATCAAACAGAATCCTACTGATACATATAATAAAGACTTTAGTATAAGAATATTTGACCGTACATACTTGTGGGAGCTGGTTGCAGTCTACATAAAGCTGTTGTTTTGTGCTTGCTGTTGGAGCCTAAAGTTGTCAGAGAAGACAGTCAGTAAGCAGGGCAGAGGATGGACAACTGGAACCCAGGAAGGGTCAGTTCAGAGCATCAGGCACTGATTCAGTTTACAACACTGTCACTTACTGGCGGCTCATCAGGATTGTGTGGGCACCACTTGACTCATGGCTCCTATGGCTCCTATGTTTCCATAAAACCTTCATTGGGGAGGTATATCTTTAGCTCTGCAGTGAAGGACGCCATATTCTTCTAGGTGATAGCCTCATCATTGAACTGAAGTCTTGGACACAGAGAGAGCAGGACAGGGATTTCAGTTGGTACTATTTGTTTTAGGATGTGCTTT
>PVJS01022542.1:0-30429 GCA_004027185.1 Glis glis
CTCTCTCTCTCTCCCCTGTCTCTCTCTCTCTCTACCTAGTGAGGCCCTCCGCAACTTCGTGAGACCCGGTTTCAAAAATAAAGCATAAAAAAAATAGGGCCGGGGGTGTAGCGCGGAGGTAGAACGCCCCTGTGTTCAATCCCCGGTACCGCAAAAAAAAAAAAAACCAAAAAATTAAAAGGGCTGGAGGTGTAGCTTGGAGGTAGAATGCCCTTAGGTTCAATCCCTAGAACCAAAATAAAAAAATAAAAAGATCAAAACTAGGGTGCATATAGTGAAAACTAAGGTAGGTGTATGTGTGCGTGCGTGCGTGCGTCTGTGTGTGTGTGTGTGAATTATACATTGTTCTACATGGATTTCAACTTTTTTTTTTCTTGGTATTGGGGATTGAACCCAGAGGCAGTCTATCTCAGAGCTACACCTCCAGTACTTTTTATTTGAAACAGGGTTTCATTAAGTTGCTGAGCTTGGCCTCGAACCTGTGATGCTTTTATCTCTCTACCTCCCAAGTTCTGGGATTACTACTGTCTGTGCCACCACACCTGGTGGATTTCAGCTTTTTATTCTGAACGTTTTACTCATTTATTGCTTCATTTGTTGACCAAATATTTGAGAATGTGCTCCGTTCTATCATCATTCTGTGCACTGGGAATGTAGCAGTGAGTAAAACAAATATCCTGCCTTTATGGCGTCTACATTCTATTGAGGATAAGCACATAATAAATACGATTAATTACCAAAATATATAGCATGTTGGGTGGGGGGTGCTCTGGCAAAAATAAGTAGGGAAAGTCGATAGGGGAGTGGGTGTTGCAGTTTTAAATAGGATGGGCAAAGAAGGTCTCACGAAGAAGGTGACATTTGGACAAAGATATAAAGGAGGTGAGGGAGGGAACAAGCCATTTGGATATTTTGAAGAGAATTCCAAGCTATAGGAAGCAAGTGTA
Source organism: Glis glis (assembly GCA_004027185.1). Lineage (NCBI taxonomy): Eukaryota > Metazoa > Chordata > Mammalia > Rodentia > Gliridae > Glis > Glis glis. The sequence continues at coordinate 948 of PVJS01022542.1, forward strand.
AAGGCTTTAGAGTGAAGTGGATATTACAAGAATCTTGCATCAGAGAATGGGAAGGAGAGCTATTTGGGGAAAATAAATAGGGGATGATGTGGAAGAAGTGAGAGGATGGTGGGAGCACATTGTGTAGGCCCCGGGAGGCCAGAGTAAAGAATGCATACGATCAGAGGGCCTTGAGCAGAGGAGAAAAATTAATCTTTGTTTTTAAAGAATCACCGTAAGTAATGAAGTGAGAATACATGGTGGAGGGGCAGGAGTGGAAGCGAGGAGACCAATTGGAAGTTATTGGTATAGCAGTAATCCAGGCAATAGATAATAGTGGCATACACCAGGGTAATGGTGGAGATAATGAAAAATGGGTGGATCTGAGGTAAATGTGCTGATGGGCTAGATAAGAGGTATTAGAGAAAGAGGAGTCAAAGCTGACTTCAATGTTTTGGGCTTGAACAATTGACCACAGTAATTTATTTTTTTGCAGTACTGGGGATTGAACCCAGGGGCATTCTACCTTTGAGCTACACCCCCAGTCCTATGTTTTATTTTATTTTTTAATTTTTTTTTTGTGGTACCGGGGATTGAACCCAGGGGCATTCTAGCTCCAGGCTACACCCCCAGCCCTATTTTATTTTTTTATTCTTTATTTTGAAACAGGGTCTCACTAAGTTGCGGAGAGCCTCACTAAGTAGCTGAGGCTGGCCGCGAGCCTGGATCCTTGGGTCTCAGCCTCCCAAGTACTGGGATTACAAGTGTGCGCCACCACGCCCGACATTATTCTTTATTTTGAAACAGGGTTTCACTAAGTTGTGGAGGGTCTCACTAAGTAGCTGAGGCTGGCCACGAACCTGCGATCTTCCTGTCTCAGCCTCCTAAGTACTGGGATTATAGGAGTGCACCACCACTCCAGGCTCTAGTGGTTATTCTTAATAAGGAGTTGAAAATATTAAAAAGATTTCATTTCTCTGATGGAAATATGTATTTGCTCTTTATTAGAAATTCATTGAATTTGAAGATTCTCAAGAACAGGAAAAAAAGGATTTACAGACTCGAGTGGAATCTCTAGAATCTCAAACAAGACAACTTGAACTCAAAGCAAAAAACTATGCTGACCAGAGTAAGTAAAAATACCTCTCTCCATAAGTACATATTACTGAATGGGCTCTAATGGTGCCATGACTCATTCTGACAAGGGTTTTCAATATATGCTTGGAATTGTCATCCCAGATTCAACAGTGAAACCTGGGGGCTGTGGTTAGTTTTTCTTTGGGTTTACATTTCACATGGTACTGATGTATATTGCAATGGCTAAATTAAAGATACTTATAAGACTTACATCTTCAATTTAGTTTTCTGCCTATTTGTAGTTAATATTTTGCTATAACCATTATGCAAGTAGTTTCGTATGGATCATTTCTTCTAATTTTGATCAAGTGCACAGTCCCATTGTTTCTGTTATCATTATTATTATTATTATTATTATTATTATTTTTTGGCGGTACCGAGGATTGAACCCAGGGGCATTCTATCTCCGGGCTACACCCCTAGCCCTATTTTTTATTCTTTATTTTGAAACATGGTCTCAATAAGTTGTGGAGGGCCTCACTAAGTAGCTGAGGCTGGCCGCAAACCTGGATCCTCTTGTCTCAGCCTCCCAAATACTGGGTTGACAAGTGTGCGCCACCACGCCCGGCTCTCTGTTATTATTTTTGAAAAAAAATTTTTTTTTTGGTGTGGTACTGGGGATTGAACCCAGGGGTGTTCTACCTCTGAGCTACACCCCCAGCCCTATTTTTTATTCTTTATTTTGAAACAGGGTCTCACTATGTTGCAGAGGGCCTCACTAAGTAGCTGAGGCGGGCCGCAAACCTGTGATCCTCCTGTCTCAGCCTCCCAAGTACTAAAATTTAAAAATATAGCCGGGCGTGGTGGCGCATGCTTGTAATCCTAGTACTTGGGAGGCGGAGACCGGGAGGCGGAGACCGGAGGATCTGGGTTCGCCGCCAGCTTCAGCTACTTAGTGAGGCCCTCTGCAACTTCGTGAGATCCGGTTTCAAAATAAAGTATAAAAACTAGGGCCAGGGGTGTAGCTCGGAGGTAGAATGCCCCTGGGTTCAATCCCCGGTACTGCAAATAAATAAATAAATAAAAATATAACAGAAACTCAAGCTTTGATGTATAAAAATGACTGAAGTCTCTTTTTTTGTTCTTTTCTAATGGAAAAGTAAGGGCATTTAGGGGAACAGAAGTTTATATTCAAAATTTCATGTTATTCTTTACTTTTTTTTCGGTACCTGGGATTGAACCCAGGGGCATTCTACCTCCGGGCTACACCCCCAGCCCTATTTTTTATTTTTTATTTTGAAACAGGGTCTCTCTAAGTTGTGGAGGGCCTCACTAAGTAGCAGAGGCTGGCTGCGAACCCGGATCCTCCGGTCTCAGCCTCCCAAGTACTGGGATTACAAGTGTGCGCCACCACGCCTGGCTTATTCTTGACTTCTAAAATAATCAAACTTCAAGGATGATTTCTCCTTTTTGGCTAATGAAAATGTGGACCTAATTAAGTCAAAATTAGGAAAAGAACTAGCAACTTAATGACCTATTTTCATATCTGATACAGGTAGGCAAAGAGCTCTCTGCTTTTCCCTTTCTGCTTGTAAATTTCAGAATCCTAGGGAGCAACAGATGGCCAGCCAGTTCTTCTTCCCACATCACCCATTAAGGCTGTATAGTGACACCTACTGTTGAGGGCCTGCAGTTCATGATGGGTGGGTAACCTTTACCACCAGTCTTGGATTGTGTGTGAGAACTGAAAGTGCAACCTCTAGAACTCTAGAAGGACCTAATAGAGCTAAATCAAAATCACTGAAAATCTGGTGTTCAAGCTTTCTAGAAGCCAAGAATAATTGCATGGCTATTATGCAGATAACAGAATAGAGTTAATGATGTTAGGTAACAGAAGCTAACTTGAGTGAAATTAAATGAGCCGTGTGTCATATCTGTGTTTTTAGGCTTGACGATCCCTAGAATTGTGTACCCTTCCTTGGTTAACATAGAATACAGTGAGTGACTGCTATGATTCTACTGTAGCTTCTACTATAGAAATTTGAAGATGTGGAGAGCTCATGATAGACTACACAGTGTATGCACTATTATATTACTGGAGTCACATTGCTATAGTATCACTCATCTGGAGAAACAATCTTGTGGCAGTTGTAAGCTTTTGCTACTTTCTATGTGTGTGGTACTGGGGATTTAACCCTGGGGTGCTGTACCTCTGAGCTAAATCTCCAGCCCTTTTTATTTTTTATTTACTTTTTTTGCGGTACTGGGGATTGAACCAGGGGCATTCTACCTCTGATGCTATACCCCCAGCCCTATTTTTTTATTCTTTATTTTGAAACAGGGTCTCACTAAGTTGCGGAGGGCCTAAGTAGCTGAGGCTGGCTGCGAACCCAGATCCTCCGGTCTCAGCCTCCCAGGTGCTGGGATTACAAGCGTGCGCCACCATACCTGGCTTATTTTTTATTTTGAGACAAGGTCTTACTAAATTGACAAGGCTGTTCTCAAACCTGCAATTCTTTTGTCTCAGCCTCCCAAGTACTGGGATTACAGGTGTGTGCCCTTATATTTGGCTAAGCTTTTGCTACATTTTAAGAGTTGAATATTCTCTTTTTAAAGAAGAAGAAAGGCTGAGATAGGAAGATCACAGGTTCGAGGCCAGCCTCAGCTACTTAGTGAGGACCTCAGCAACTGAGTGAGACCCTGTTTCAAAATAAAGAATAAAAAAACAAAATAGGGCTGGGTACACGTGTAGCTCAGAGGTAGAATGCCTCTAGGTTCCATCCCCAGTACCAAAAAAAAAAAAGAAAAAAATTTAGCTAGTGAATCCTGAATTGATTGCACTTTCATGTCAGGGATTATATGGTATTTTATTTTATTTATTTATTTTGTTTTGGTGGTACTGGGGATTAAACCCAGGGGCATTCTACCTCTGAGCTACACCCGCAGCCCTATTTTATTTTGAAACAGGGTCTCACTAAGTTGCTGAGGGCCTTGCTAAATTGCTGAGGCTGTCCTCAAACCTGTGATCCTCCTGTCTTGGCCTCCCAAGTACTGGGATTATAGGTGTTCACCACTGCGCCCAGCTTATATAATATTTTAGAACCAAACACTAAAGGCATAGTTGGCAGAACCAACCTAATTATTATTATTATAAAGTATTAAATTTTTTCTCAATTTCTAAAGAGTGCCAAGTTTTCAGTAGAAAATTTTCTTTTGACTTGGAAAGGAATTCCTTGTCTAAAATCCTTTTATGTATTAAGTAATCTGTTTATGTGATAAGAAAAATATTAGAAGCTGGGCATGGTGATGCACGCTTGTAATCCCAGTGCTTGGGAGGCAGCAGAGACCAGAGGATCCGGGTTCGTGGTCAGCCTCAGCTACTTAGTGAGGCCCTCCACAACTTTGCGAGACCCTGTTTCAAAATAAAGAATAAAAAATAGGGCTGGGGGTGTAGCTCGGAGGTAGAATGCCCCTGGGTTCAATCCCTGGTACCAAAAAAAAAAAAAATTAGAGGAAGAATTACCTTATATTTTAAATTGCTTTTTTTGCGATACTGGATATCGAACCCAGAGGCATTCTACCTCTGAGCTACACTCCCCCCCAACCCAATTTTATTTTATTTTTTTGCGGTACAGGGGATTGAACCCAGGGGCGTTCTACCTCTGCGCTACACCCTTGTTCCTATTTTTTATACTTTATTTTGAAACCAGGTCACACGAAGTCGCGGAGGGCCTCACTAAGTAGAGAGGGAGAGACAGGAAGAGAGAGAGAGAGAGAGAGAGAGAGAGAGAGAGCTGAGGCTGGCCGCGAACCCGGATCCTCCGGTCTCCACCTCCCAAAGTACTGGGATTACAAGTGTGCGCCACCACGCCTGGCTATTTTTTTTGTTTTGAAACAGGGTCTTGCTAGGTTGCTGAGAGACTCAATAAATTGTTGAGACTGGTCTTGAACCTATGATCCTCCTATCTGGGCCTCCCAAGTGCTGGGATTACAGGCATATGCCACCACGCCCAGCTGAAATTGCATTTTTTATTTCAAAGTACCTTAAAATGTCTTTCACATTAAAAGGAGATACTACTGTTTTTATCACAAAAGTAACTATATGGAACGAATTACTAATTTTTTCTTAAGCACATTAGCCCTTATTTTTACTAAAATTTAACAATATTTTCTATTCCTTCTAGTAAATGTAAAAAAACCATTAATTTCTTAAGGGAAGTGGTTAATTTAGGAGATTATTTGAGTGTCTCAAAATTTGTCTTTTTCAGTGTTTAGATTTGTTATCCAGTCCAGTGAGTCATATCCAATTTTTTTTTTTTTTTTGCGGTACCGGGGATTGAACGCAGGGGCGTTCTACCTCCGTGCTACCCCCCCGGCCCTATTTTTTATACTTTATTTTGAGACCGGGTCTCACGAAATTGTGGAGGGCCTCACTAAGGAGAGAGAGAGAGACAGGGAGAGAGAGCGAGCGAGCTGAGGCTGGCCGGGAACCCGGATCCTCCGGTCTCCGCCTCCCAAAGTACTGGGATTACAAGCTTGCGCCACCATGCCCGGCCTCCAATTTTTTTAATTGTCATGTTCTGTGGATACATTCTCTCCTTTCTCCAAAAGTATTGATTATCATGTTTTCATTTTAATTCATAGACATTAAAAAAATTATGTATCTTTTTTGGTACTGGGGATTGAACCCAGGGGTACTCACCCCCAAACTTTTAATTAATTAATTAATTAATTAATTTGCGGTACTGGGGATTGAACCCAGGGGCATTCTACCTCCAAGCTACACCCTCAGCCTTATTTTTTATTCTTTATTTTGAAACACGGTCTCACTAAGTTTCAGAGGGCCTCACTAGGTAGCTGAGGCTGGCCACAAACCCGGATCCTCTGGTCTCATCCTCCCAAGTACTGGGATTACCAGTGTGCACCACCATGCCCTGCTGAGCTTTTTATGTTTTGTTTTGAAAAAGGGTCTCCCTAAAACCTTAGCCCTTTTTAATTTTTGTTATGAAACAGAGTCTCCCTAAGTTGCTGAGGGTCTCGCTAAGTAGCTGAGATTGGACTGGAACCTTCGATCCTCATGTCTCAGTCTCCCAAGTACTGGGATTACAGGTGTGCACCACCATGCCTGGCCAATTAGGTATCTTTCAAATATTGAATGTGGCATTGAGCTTAATTTTTTTTTTTGGTAGTACTGGGAATTGAAAGGGACTTTCTACCTCCAAATTACACTCTAAGCCCTATTTTATTTTTTATTTTGAAACAGGGTCTCACTATGTTGCTGAGGCTGGTTGAGCTTAATTTGATCTAAAAATTTGATTTTTGTTATTAATATCTTCCAAGAATTTCTCCCCTTAGTCTGTCCCATTTTGAAATCTTAGTGTCTAAATCACAATTAAAAACTTATAACTGTGGTTAATCAAAATTGATAATTAAGATGATAGAGTTGATAACACTAAATCTCTTGATCCATGATGTGAGGCTATAAAGAGTTGTATTATTAATACTTTGGGACTTACTTCCTTTGAGACCTTGGAGTCTTTTCTCTTTTCCATCTAAATGTTTCCCTCCCATTTCCTTCTATTTTTCTTTAAGACTTACCTGAGACTGTAAAATCTAAGTATACATTAAACTTTTTTCCCTAGCTTTTATTTTACCACACATAAATGTACCCCCACCACAATTATTTTTGAAAATATTTAACTTTTTTTTTTGCTTCCTTAACTTTCCCTCTCCTAAATCTCCAATATGAATCAAAGCCCTTTTTTTGAAAAAAAGATTGTGGTGTAGGGGGTAATCATTAATATAATTGGTGCCTTAAACTTTAAAATTTTTTTTTTTTACAGTAATGGGGATTGAACCCAGGGGCATTCTATCTCCAGGCTACACCCCCAGCCCTATTTTTTATTCTTTATTTTGAAACAGGGTCTCACTAAATTGCAGGCGGCCTCACTAAATAGCTGAGGCTGTCTGCGAACCCGGATCCTCTGGTCTCAGCCTCTCAAGTACTGGGATTTAAGCGTGTGCCACCACGCCCGGCTTAAATTTTTTTTTTTTTAATTTTGAGACAAGGTCTCCCTAAGTTGCACAGGCTAGCCTTGAATTTTTTATCCTCTTGTCTCAACCTTTGAAGTACTTACAGCACCACACCCATTTTAGTTTTCTTAATTCTATTATTAATTTGGTTTTTTAAAGAAAATATAGTGATTTTTGTTAAAGTAATTGTTAGCCAAAATTTAATTTAAAATAGCATTTAGAGCTGGGTGTGGTGGCGCATGCCTATAATCACAGTACTTGGGAGGCTGAGACAGGAAGGTTGCAGGTTTGAGGACAGTCTCTGCAACATAGTGAGATCCTCAGCAACCTAATGAGACCCTGTTTCAAAAATAAAAATGGCTGAGGGTTGTAGCCCAGAGGTAGAATGCCCCTGGGTTCAATCCCCAGTACCACACACACACACACAAAAAAAAAAAAATGCCATTTTTTTTTAGTACCATATGACAATTGTACTACGTCCAATTTTCATGTTTATATCTGTACAGTGTATTAGAGTCTTTAATTTTAAAAGATGGAGTATGTCAATTCTGGTTGATATATTAAGGGTATATATCTCTTTTTAAAAGTAGCTATATGCCGGGCGTGGTGGTGCACTCTTATAATCCCAGTACTTGGGAGGCTGAGACTGGAGGATCACAGGTTTGTGGCCAGCCTCAGCTACTTAGTGAGGCCCTCCACAACTTCATGAGACCTGGTTATCAAAATAAAGGATAAAAAAAATAGGGCCAGGGGTGTAGCTCAGAGATAGAATGCCCCTGGGTTCAACCCCTGGTACCACAAAAAAATAAATAAATAAAAAATAAAAAACAAAATAAAAGTAGCTATAAAGCTGGGCATGGGTGGCGCACATTTGTAATCCCAGTACTTGGGAGGCTGAGACAGGAGGATCACAGGTTCCTGGCCAGCCTCAGCAACTTAGTGAGACCCTGTTTCCAAATAAAGAGTAAAAAATAGGGCTGGGGGTGTAGCTTGGAGGTAGAATGCTCCTGGGGTATAATAGCTGGGTGTGGTGGTGCACACCTTTAATCCCAGTATTTGGGAGGCTAAGATAGGATTGCGGGTTTGAGGACAGCCTTAGCAATTGAGTGAACCCCTCAGCAATTTAGTGAGACCCCGTTTCAAAGTAAAAAACAAAACAGGACTTGGGTGTTCAGAGGTAGAACACCCCTGGGCTAAATCCCCAGTACTATACCCGCCCCCAAAGAAAACTTCAAAATAAAAAAGGGCTGGGGTATTGGATGTGGTGGCACATGCCTGTAATCCCAGCACTTGGGAGGTTGAGACAGGAGGATCGAAGGTTCAAGTCCAACTTCAGCAATTTAACAAGACCTTGTTTCAAAATAAAAAATAAAAAGGATTGGGGTGTATCTTGGAGGTAGAATGCGTCTGGGTTCAACCTCCAGTGCCAAAAAAAGGGGAAAAAACCCAACAACTTTGTGAGTGAGACTGTTTCAAAATAAAAAAGCAACTAACGAGGCCTTATTTCAAATAAAAATTTGGATGTAGAATGGCCTTAGGTTCAATCCCCAGTGTAGCTTAGAGGGAGAGTGCTTCTGGGTTCAATCTCCAGTACCCCCCCCAGAATAAAAAACGAAAAAAGGAAATATCTGAAATATATATAGTGTGGAATAAGGATGTTGTGAATTGAGAAAGTCCAGTTTGCTGCTTTTCAGCTAACAACTTCGCTTTTCATAGTGCATGGTAGTGGGTTCTTTGTCAGAAATTAATATTTATTTATTTATTTTTGTAGTACTGGGGATTGAACCCAGGGGCATTCTACCTCCAAGCTACACGCCCAGCCCTATTTTTTACTCTTTATTTTGAAACAGGGTCTCACTAAGTTGCAGAGGGCCTCACTAAGTAGCTGAGGGTGGCCACAAACACAGATCCTCCGGTCTCAGCCTCCCAAGTACTGGGATTACAAGCATGCAACACCACGCCCGGCAGAAATTAATTTTTATTTTATTTTATTTTATTTTATTTTATTTTATTTTATTTTATTTTATTTATTTTTTTGCAATACTGAAGTTTGAACCCAGAAGCATTCTACCTCCGAGCTACACCCCCAGCCCTATTTTTTTATTCTTTATTTTGAAACAGGTTCTCACTAAATTGCAGAGGGCCTCACTAAGTAGTCAAGGCTGGCCCCAAACCCGGATCCTCCAGTCTCAGCCTCCCAAGTACTGGGATTACAAGCATGCGTCATCACGCCCGGCAGAAATTAATTTTTATATTCGTTGTTTCTGTTGTATGTTCACTATTTCTTCTTTTTTTTTATAGTACTGGGGATTGAACCTAGGGGCATTCTACCTCCGAGCTACACGCCCAGCCCTATTTTTTTTTTATTCTTTATTTTGAAACAGGGTCTCACTAAATTGTGGAGGGCCTGACTAAGTAGCTGAGGCTGGCAGCGATCCCTGATCCTCCAGTCTCAGCCTCCCAAGTACTGGTATTACAAGCGTGCGGTACCAAGCCCGGCTGTATGTTCACTATTTCTATCTTGTAAACTGAATATTATCTTAAGTGAGTCATGTAATTATAGACATTTAATACAGTTAAAAATTCAAACTACTACAGTATGCCTAGCATTCCACAGTGGTTTTGGTACAGAGGAATATGATATGGTCCTGTGGTCAAGGAAATCATAGTTGTGTGGGTGGTGAGGGAAGGTTATGTGTATAGCCTAGCCCTTTTTCTGTATGTATCATGCTTTTACATCACTATAGTTGGAATGTATATATAAATTTGTATCTTTTTCTTAAATTTATCATGTTTTCCTTGTTATATAATCTTTGTTATTTCAGTGTCTGCATAGGAGCATACAGAAGCTGTGCCATTTATTAACAATTCTTGTTTTTCCTGAGGAATTTTGCTTTCTTCTTTCCTCTAATAAGATTTACTTATTTACTTACTTATTTATTTATTTATTTATTTTTGCGGTACTGGGGATTGAACCCAGAGGCATTCTACCTCTGAGCTACACCCCCAGCCCTATTTTTTTATTCTTTATTTTGAAACGGGGTCTCACTAAGTTGTGGAGGACCTCACTAAGTAGCTGAGGCTGGCGGTGAACCCGGATCCTCTGGTCTCAGCCTCCCAAGTACTGGGATTACAAGCGTGCACCACCACGCCCGGCTTACTTAATTATTTATTGTACTGGAGATTGAACTCAGGGTTGCCTGTCCTAGCACTGAGCTACACCTCCCAGCCCTTTTTATTTTTTATTTTGAAACAGGGTCTCTCTGAGTTGCTGAGGCTGGATTCTCTTGTCTCAGCCTTCCAAGTACTGGGATTCCTGGCATGCACCACTGTACCCAGCTTATAAAAGAATATTTTAATGACCATTTTTTTACCTTGGCTACCTAGAAAGTCAAAACAAGCTTTCTAACAACTGGTTTGGACCTTATCTGGTTAGCATATTTAGTTTTTCTGCTGGATGAGTTGGTGCAAGCCTATAATTTTAGTACCATGGAAGGCTGAGGCAGGAAGATCACAAGTTCTAGGCCAGCCTGGGCTATTTAGCCAGACCCCGTCTCAAAATAAAATTTTAAAAGGGCTAGGGGTGAGCCGGGCGTGGTGGCGCATGCTTTTAATCCCAGTATTTGGGAGGCTGAGACAGGAGGATCACAGGTTTGCGGCCAGCCTCAGGTACTTAGCAAGGCCCTCCGCAACTTAGTAAGACCCTGTTTCAAAAATAAAGAATAAAAATAGGGCTGGGGATGTAGTTCAGAGGTAGAATGCCCCTGGGTTCTATCCCTAGTACTATGCCAAAAGAAAGAAAAAGGGCTAGGGGTGTAATTCAGCGGTAAAGCACTTGTCTAGCATGTGCAGGGCCCTGGGTTCAATCCCTAGTAACAAAACAAAACACTTGTTTTTCTCCAAGATACAAATTTTATACAGAATGTTCTTGAAAGAGCATTTTCAAGAATTTTGTACATAATTTTCTCAAATCTTTGTAGAATAAAGGAATAAATCAGGGCAAAATAAATATAAGCTAATTAAAAACGAGAGAAAAAGCTGGGTGCGGTGGTGCACACCTGTAACCCAGTATTTGGGAGGCTGAGATGGGAGGATTGCAAGTTTGAGGCCAGCTTCAGCAACCTAGCGGGGCCCTCAGCAATTTAGCAAGACAATTTCAAAAATAAAAAATAAAAGGGGCTGGGGCTGTAGCCCTGAAGTAAAATGCTCCCTGGGTTCAAAACCAGAAACTTTCCCTGTTGGTTGTTTGGACATTTGTTCTAACATATAAATTATTTTGCAGTAAATATTTTTTCACTTCTATTGGTTTTTCCGTGCATGCGCGCACCTGTGTATGTGTGTGTGTGTATGTGTGTGTGTAATTGAAGCCAGGGGCATTCTACCTCTGAGCTATACCCCCAGATCGATTTTATTTCTTATTTGGAAACAGGGTCTCACTCGGTTGCTGAGAGCCTCACTAAATTGCTGAGGCTGTCCTCGAACCTGCAATCCTCCTGTCTCAGCCTTCCAAGTACTAGGATTACAAGCATGGGCCACCATGCCCGACTAGAAGAAAATCATTTTAAAGTTACAAGGTATAAGCAGTGTCTCAAATCTGTATTACCAGTATTTGGGAGTCTGAGACAGGAGGATTGCAGATTGGAAGCCTGCCTTGGCAATTTATTTTCCCTGTTTCAAAATAAAAAAGAAGCTGGGCATGGTGGCGCACACTTGTAATCCCAGTACTTTGGGAGGCAGAGACCGGAGTATCCGGGTTCGCGTCCATCCTCAGCTCTCTCTCTCTCTCTCTCTCTCTCTCTCTCTCTACCTAGTGACGCCCTCCGCAACTTCGTGAGACCCGGTTTCAAAATAAAGTATAAAAAAATAGGGCTGGGGGTGTAGCGCGGTGGTAGAATGCCCCTGGGTTCAATTCCCGGTATCGCAAAAAATAAATAAATAAATAGATAAAAATAAAAATAAAAAAGAAAATAGGGCGAGGTGTAGCTCGGAGGTAGATCATCCCTGGGTTCAATCCCCAGTACCACACAAAGTTACTAGGCATAGTTTCATACCAAAATTAATATTTGAGAGGGCTTAAGTATTTTTTGTCACTGTCTTTCAAATCATTTTATTATGTTTTGCAATGTTAATATTCTGGAAAAGGCCGGGTGTGGTGGCGCACGCTTGTAATCCCAGTACTTTGGGAGGCGGAGACCGGAGGATCCGGGTTCGCGGCCAACCTTAGCGTGCGTGCGCGCACGATCGATTGATTGATCGATCTATCTCTCTCTCCTCTCTCTCTCTCTTTCTCTCTCTCTCTCTCTCTCTGTCTCTCTCTCTCTCTGTCTCTCTTTCTCTCTCTACCTAGCGAGGTCCTCCACAACTTCGTGAGACCTGGTTTCAAAAATAAAGCATAAAAAAAATAGGGCCGGGGGCGTAGCGCGGAGGTAGAACGCCCCTGCGTTCAATCCCCGATACCGCAAAAAAAAAAAAAAAAAGTATATATATATATATTCTGGAAAAGTTGAAGAATACTGTAATAGGTTATGTTTTTCATTATAGTTTTATCTTGTTTATAGAAAATTCCTTCTACATAATTTTTAGAATGGTAAAAGTAGATTACTGATGATTTGTGTTTTTGTTGAAAGCCTATTTTTTAAAAATAAGGCAAGTTTAGAAGTTTCAGGTTTGTTTGTTTGTTTGTTTGTTTTATAGTACTGGGGATTGAACCCAGGGGCATTCTACCTGAGTTATACCCCCAGCCCTATTTTTCATTCTTTATTTTGAAACAGGGTCCCACTAAGTTGCGGAGGCCTCACTAAGTAGCTGAGGCTGGCTGCGAACCAGTGATCCTCCTGTCTCAGCCTCCCAAGTACTGGAATTACAAGCGTGCGCCACCACACCTGGCTGAAGTTTGAGGTTTTTATCTCCTGGTTAAAAAAAAAGACAAGGCCGGGCGTGGTGGCCCACGCTTGTAATCCCAGTACTTTGGGAGGCGGAGACTGGAAGATCCGGGTTCATGGCCAGCCTCATCTCTCTCTCTCTCTCTCTCTCTCCCCCTCCCTCTCTCTCTCTCTCTCTCTACTTAGTGAGGCCCTCCGCAACTTCGTGAGACCTGGTTTCAAAATAAAGTATAAAAAAATAAAGTATAAAAAAATAGGGCCGGGGGCGTAGCGCGGAGGTAGAACGCCCCTGCGTTAAAAAAAAAAAAAGACAAGTTAAACTATATAGAAAGTTACTTTTAGTCTATTTAACTTGAATCTAGTTCTTTGTATTGTTAAGACTGTGTGTTTCATATACTTATTTAAGGACCATTTTCTTTTTTGGAGCCTGTGTATAAGAGGGAAAGCAGAAAATCAGGCACAAGATAATTTATGCTAACAGTAATATTTTATTACTTTGGCTTCCTTAGGTAATACTATGTAGTCTTTTGCTCTGTTTTATTATCTGCATTTAGGCTCTTCCACTTTTGTAGTCTAGTATTGTCTTTTGAGAACTTAAATTTGTAGTTTATAATTAATATCTAGAACTAAAGGTATAGAAAATTAGTTTTATGAGTCAGGATTTAAAAGATTTCTGTTAACAGCTTAAAGAACAGGAAAGCAAAACAAATGGATTGCTCCTTCAGACATATTAAGGGATGGATAGGGAAGATGTCGAGCTATGTTTCTGTAATTTTGGAAGATTAGAGGAAATGAATTTGTTGATTTTGGTTGGTCATGAGGAAGTGCTTCTTGACCATGCGGGTGATAGACAGGAATATGTGCTGAGGTAAAGCATGGGCTTTCCCTACGTAGAATCTTTAGGTCGGAGGGTAGTTAGCTTTCTGTTGTGTTTGGCTTAGCTGACGTCTTTAAGACAGGGACTATGCCAGATTGAGAAAATCCCTACCGCTGGAATTCTTTGAAGTTATCCCTGTCTGTTTTAAGGATGTGATCACTGATTCATGAGGACTTTAAAATATTTATAATTTCACATTGTGTTCTTGGTACATAATATGTAATATCTGTATAAAATATTTTTGAAATTTAGAGACATGGTGAAGGATTTAGTTGGCAGAGGAGAGGTTTTTATTATTGTTTTGATGTGGTTGTCTGAGATTTGTTTGATCTGAAGTCAGCATTTGATTCTTGTTTACCTTTTGGGACTTTTGATGCTAAACAAGGAGAATTTCTGAAAGACCAATGTCAATCTTCTGAGGTCCAGTAACAGTTGGATTATCTGCCTTCCATGAACAGTAAGAACTGATGATTCCTTTTGAGAAGGCAAATAATGAGTTGGATATGGCGTTCTAGCAGGTCTGTTTCTCTTTCTTCCCCCCATAGGCCTATCAGCAGTCTGATGGGGCAGAAGACAACAGAGATGGAAGGTGTTCCAAACTTGGCAAAGGCCATCAATCTAAGGAGGTAAGCTCTGATTTTGAGCAGGCAGAGCAGGTGGCTCTTCCTGCCTTAATCACATCCTCTTGATCTTTGGAAGGATGGATAGAAAGAGCGAGCATTCGAAATGAGGCTAAGGTATCTATCTCCATTAGTTGTTATAAGGGGGACGTTTTGGATTAGTCTTCTGATTGTTCTTTTTTCTTGCCCCCCCTCACTTTTTCCCTTTTAGATACCATCATTTGATTTGTTTTTTTCTCTCTCCAGAAAATTAGCAGTTCAAAAAACGGTAGATTGGCTATTTATTGTTTTGGGATAGGTAGGACAAGCAGAATTTTGTTTATTTCCAGTTAATGTCAGGTTGTAGCTTGTTTTGATGAGTAAAATGATAAGGTTTTAAGATTTTTCCTGAGATAATTTTGTAATTTGGGTTCACATGGAAACTATTAAGCAAGAAATGACCTTTGAATACATTTCAGATGTAATGTAACGACACAGGCGTTGGTTAACTTCGATACTTGAGACTTAGGGATGTCTACAGTGCTTGCCCAGATGGGCTTTTCTTTCCTGCTTTCCCCTTCCTGTCTTCTTCCGATTTTTCCCCTTTATTCAAAACTCTCAAGAGATGGCTCTTCCCTGTATTAAAGATACAAAGTGTTTACATCATCTCACGATTTAGGCCTTGAGTTAAGTTTATTGGATATGTTGTACTATTATTGTATTTTCGGAAAACAGTGATAGGTTCTGAATTTGTGTTACATGATCTTGGTTTATTATATGATCTCAGTTGGTGTGTGTGTATGTAATACATTTTGTATGTGTTATATAATCAACTATGCGATCATATTCTGTGATCTTTATATTTTTATTATATGCACCTAAAAAGATAATACTAATATTTAGATTATAGTACAGGTAAAGAAAACATGAAATACAGGGAGTCATTAACAGTTTCTGTCTAGGTATTCGCTATAAGTGTTAGGGCAAAGAGAATAATTGCCAAAATAGCATTCAGAGAGTCATTCAGAATAACAGGTGTAAACTATCAAGCATAAAAGGGTGACATACCTTTGATGATTTAGGCTGCTTTTTATGAGGACTTGAATGCGTGTTTATAAGCTAATAGATGTTAAGCTAGCTCTGATTGTACCAAACAAGCCATGTATATACAGTCATGCCTAGCATTATGTTCCAGCCAATAATGGACTGCATATACAACAGCAGTCCCCTAAGATTGTATCATTTAGTGACATCATAGCTGTCTTAGTTTGTGTAAGTACACTCTATGATGTTCACACAATGATGAAATCAGCTAATGAGGCATTTCTGAGAATGTATCCCCATTGTTAAATGACACATGCCTGTATGCTGACTCATTATATGTTATTTCTTGCTCATGTAAAGTTTAAAAGGTAGGTGTTTCTGATAAGTGGGTAGCTTCTTTGGAAGCACAGACACTTTCCAATTTATAGTTTCCAGGTTCATCATACTCACCTGCACTAAGTCAGAGGCATGGGAAAGGAAATGGATTGTGTGTGGAAGGTTTTTATTAGGCCAGGCCTAGGAGTAGCGCATGTCACCTTTACTTCTACTTCATGGGCTATACCTCAGTGAAAAGCTAACTGCAAAAGTAGGATGTATAGTCAAGCTTTGTGTCCAGGAAAAAGAGAAAACTGCTTTGGTTAACATTTGGCCAGTCTTTGCTTCAGCTTAACAGCTTTAATAGGTGGGGATTATGCTTACATGTTGAGGCAAGGGAATGAATGTACTCAAAAGCTTAGCAACCTTCTGTGTATTTTTTTCTACTGTGAATTATCTGAGAAAGAGGAGATTTTAATGAAAATAAAGCATTTTATTTTATGGCACTGGGGATTGAACCAAGGGGCATTCCACCTCTGAGCTACACCCCCAGCCCTGTTTTATTTTGAAACAGGGTGTCACCAAGTTGCTGAAGCTGGCCTCAAACCTGTGATCCTCCTGTTTCATCCTCTCAACTACTAGGATTACAGGTATGAACCACCATGCCCGGCTTAATTTTTATTTTTAAACAGGGTTTCACTAAGACCTGCGATCCTCTTGTCTTAGCCTCCCAAGTACTGGGACATATAAACTGATTTTAAAAAATAATTTTGCCGGGCATGGTGGCACATGCCTGTAATTCCAGTACTTGGGAGGCTGAGACAGGAGGATTGCAGGGTTGCGGCCAGCCTCAGCTACTTAGTGAGGCCCTCCGCAACTTAGTAAGACCCTGTTTCAAAATAAAGAATACAAAATAGGGCTGGGGGTCCAGCTCAGAGGTAGAAAGCCCCTGGGTTCAATCCCCGGTACAAAAAAAAACTTTTAAGGTTTCTTTGGCTTCATTTTATCATTGCTTTAAAACTCTTCATTGCATATTTGTTAATTTATTCAACATTTAATAAATGTTGAGATTTTGTTCTTTTATCGTTTGATTTTCTTTCTTTTTAAAAGATAGGTTATTATTAAGGGGTAATTTCGTAATGTTTGTGTTAAGGGTTAAGATAGTCATTACTCTTTTAAATTGAAATCTAAGCGGGGTGTGGTGGCACACGCTTGTAATCCCAGTACTTGGGAGGCTGAGACAAGAGGATGGAGGTAGAATGCCCGTGGGTTCAATCCCCAGTACCACACACAAAAAAATAAAAAATAAATAAATAAATAAGTTGAAATCTAATTCATAAAGCACAGAACCCACCACTTTAGAGTATACAACTGCCGGGTGTGGTGGTGCATGCTTGTAATCCCAGTACTTGGGAGGCTGAGACAGGAGGATTGCAGGTTTGCAGCCAGCCTCAGCTACTTAGTGAGGCCTCCGCAACTCAGTGAGACCCTGTTTCAAAATAAAGAGTAAAAAATAGGGCTGGGGGTGTAATTCAGAGGTAGAATGCCCCTGGGTTCAATCCCCGGTACCGTCAAAAAATAAAGAGTATACAACTCAGAGGTTTTTAGTATATTCACAAGGTTGCACAGCCACTACCACTGTCTAATTCCAGAATGTTTTCATTACTCCCCCACAAAGTTCCATACTATTAGCATTCACTTCATATCCCTGCTTCTCCCACTCCTGACAACTACTAACCTGTTTTCTGTCTATAAGGGTTTGTCTAATCTGGATATTTCATATAGAATCATGTATAGTCTTTTTTTTTTTTTGCGGTACTGGGGATTGAACCCAGGGGCATTCTACCTCCGCGCTACACCCCCAGCCCTATTTTTTTTCTTTATTTTTATTTATTTATTTATTTTTTTTGCGGTACCGGGGATTGAACCCAGGGGCGTTCTACCTCTGCGCTACACCCCCGGCCCTATTTTTTTTTCATACTTTATTTTGAAACCGGGTCTCACGAAGTTTTGGGGGGCCTCACTAAGTAGAGAGAGAGAGAGAGGGAGAGAGAGAGAGATAGTGAGAGAGAGAGAGAGAGAGAGAGCTAGAGCTGAGGCTGGCCGTGAACCAGATCCTCCGGTCTCCGCCTCCCAAAGTACTGGGATTACAAGCGTGCGCCACCACGCCCGGCTTTTTTATTTTTTGAAACAGGGTCTCACTAAGTTGCGGAGGGCCTCACTGAGGCTGGCTGGGAACCTGTGATCATCCTGTCTCAGCCTCCCAAGTACTGGGATTACAAGCATGTGCCACCACGCCCAGCATGTATAGGCTTTTATGACCAGCTTTTCTCACTTAGCATAAGATTCATTCATGTTGTAGCATATATCGGGACTGAATTATATTCCATTACATGGAGATACCACATTTGTGATTCCTTAACCCTTTTAATTGCTTTTATGTCCTGCTGGTATTATAGCTAGAAACAACCCAAACACTAATTTAGCTGTCCAAAAGCCTAAATTTTGTAGAGTTGAATATAATGAACTGCTACTTAGAGAATGTATTCCCTTGGGTTTTCCCTTGGTTTAGTTCCTCATTCATAAATGGGGAAGTAGATGATGTTTTTGAATCATTTCTATAAAGTGGTGGTTGCCTAGTAGGAGTAGATAATAAGTTATTAGACTTTTTGTTTTAATTTGTGTAATTAGTTATCAGTGATACATCTGGTATGACTGACTATTCAAAATGGCAAACCTATTTAATTTTAATGGGACAGAGAAATAAAGTTCTTAAGTTAGTAGGCTGAGGTGAATAGGCTATAATTTACTCTTCTACTGGATTGGAGAGGAAGATGGAAATGGATAATATATAGGCTGGAGGAGCTGATTGTCATCTCTACAGATTTAAATCTAACTTATGTAGACATTTTAACCAGGAGATAATTTGTTTTATTTTAGATGATGTAAATCTAGTATTTAGCCTGTTTTTTGTTTGTTTGTTTTTGTGGTGCTGGAGATTGAACCCAGGGTCATTCTACCTCCAAGCTACACCTCCCAGCCCTATTTTATTTTTTATTTGGAAACAGGGTTTTGCCACGTTGCTGAGAGCCTCACTAAGTTACTGAGGCTGGCTTTTGAACCTGCAATCCCCTTGTCTCAGCCTCCTAAGTACTAGGATTACAGACATGCACCACCACGCTGGCCTTGCCTGATATTACAGTAATAGGCAAAATATATTTATATAAAAAACTGAGGCAGAGCTTGGTTTAAGTGTACTTATGATTTACTTTGCATCAAAAACAGAGAAAAATGGACATCTTCTGTTAGCATATAGATTTCGAATATACAGCAATACAAGTTCAAAATACCTTAAAATACAGCTTTTTTGGATAAACACCATTCTTCTAAACACAAAAGTTAGTTTTCTTAATTAAAGCTTGTAATTTCAAGACCTTTAGCTCTTACAAAAATAGCAGATAGGGATAAACTATGGTAAATTAAAGAATTTAGGAGAATAAGCAACATTAAGAAGCTTATTGCCAGGCATGGTGGCGCACGCTTGTAATCCCAGTACTTGGGAGGCAGAGACTGGAGGATCCGGGTTTGCGGCCAGCCTCAGCTACTTAGTGAGGCCCTCCGCAACTTTGTGAGACCCGGTTTCAAAATAAAGTATAAAAAATAGGGCCGGGGGTGGAGCTCGGAGATAAAACGCCCCTGGGTTCAACCCCCAGTACCGCAAAAAAAAAAAAAGAAGCTTATTGCTCAATCCATACCTTAGACAGTTGATGATCAGCCTTGATCAGGGAGCAACAAAACAAAGCTTATGAGAGCCAACCTCCAAGAGCCCTTGTTTGTGGAGTTCGCAGACTCCTGCTTAAGAACTGTAAAACCATCCCAGAATGAGGATCCTTAAAATGCATTATTGTGTACTTTGCTTTTTAAAGCATATACTTGACTCCCAGAACTTACCTAGTCTTTCCCCCAGGAGGCCAACTAGTGTGGGGCCCTAAGCAAGGGAGGTGAATTCCTAAGACAGACTGGCTGCTAAGCATACACAGGTCTTCAACTCCATCCACAGGGGCTCATGTTTCAGGCACATGGGAGTACTCGAGTGACAGATCCTTTATAAAGAGAGAACATGACATTCAAATAGTTGTTTTCCAATGTTTTATTTTTGGTACAGTTGGGATAGACATCATAAATATAATTTGTCCAATTTTATACCCATTAGAGTTAAAAAGTGGATCATCGTTACTAAATAAAATCAAGATATGGTAAAAAAAGAATATGACTTTCATAATTCACTTAATCAACCTCCTAATGACAAATCTGGGGTAGTTACACTTTGGGGCTTATTGTAAGATATATTGTATGTGATATTCATTTTCATATCTTTGGGCATTGGTGTAAGTGTCTGTAGGATAAATAAGAATTGTAATACAGTATCAAAAGATACACGTATTGTGGATAAAAATCTCCAACATTGGCACATGCCTGTAATCCTAGATACTGGGAAGGCTGAGGCAGGAGGATTGCAAGTTCTAGGCCAGCTTGGGCAACTTAGTGAGATCCTCTCTTAAAATAAAAATTTTAAAAAAAGTTATACACGCAGAAGTGTATATAACAGAACACTGTTCTTTTTTATTTTATTTGTACTTTTGGCCTGGGATATGGGTTTTAAATGGACATTGTCTATACCAGCTTCACTAAAAATAAACTCTATTTGTAAAAACCATAAACAAAAAGGAAGAAAGAAATTGGACTGGGGGGGCGTGGCTTGGAAGTAGAATATCCCTGGGTTCAATCCCTAGTTACCCCACCGCCCCCTACACACACGCAACCAAAAAACAGAAGGCCAGGGAGTGATTCAAGGGTCACGTTCTCTCTTATAACAGCTTGCTCTCGTGAGAACTTAGGGGTCCCATTGAAAGCTACTTTAATCTTTTTTAATGTCAGCTCCCCACAATGAACCAAAGACCTGTCACTAGTCCCCGCCTTTTAAAGATTCCACACCACTCCCAACACTGCCACCTGGGAACCAAGCCTCCAACACATTAATCCTTGTAGGACAAACCACATCCAAACCATAGCAGTGTACTTCTTCCTGATGATTAATAAAGTTGAGTATATGTTTCTGCTTTGCAATTTGATGCTTTCCTGTCAAAGATCTGTGACTGGGTTATTTCCATACGAACAAAGGAGTTTTTTTGTTTGAAGCTTATTCCCTGCCTTCAGTTAAATCTTCAAGTAGACTTCAGTATGCAAAACAGATTAAAAGGAGTAGTTCTTGGCCAGGCGTGGTGGCACATGCTTATAATCCCAGTACTTGGGAGGCGGAGACCGGAGGATCGGGGTTCGCGGCCAGCCTCAGCTACTTAGTGAGGCCCTCTGCAACTTAGTGAGACCCTGTTTCAAAATAAAGTATAAAAAATAGGGCCAGGGGTGTATCTCGGAGGTAGAATGCCCCTGGGTTCAATCCCCGGTACCGCAAAAAAAAAAAAAAAAAAAGGAGTAGTTCTTGAGATAGCATTATAAGTGTAGATTCTGGAGCATGTATGACTTGGGGCAAATTAATCTCTGTTTACCTCAGTTTTCTTATCTCTAAAATTAATGTAATGATCACCCTTTCATCATAGGTTAATGTCTGTCAGGCTCCAATAATTTAGTTTATAGGACAGTTTTTAGGACAGTGCATGGTACATAATAAACAGTCTGTAATGTTAGCTGCTCTTAGTAGTGGTAGTAATGATTATATATTTATGAATTTATATCAGTTTTGCTGATGATAATAATGAGGCTCTACTATTGAGCATAAATTTGAAATTGAGGTTTATGAATGATAGTTGGATTTTATTTTAACCTTACCATTCAAGTTTTTGCTGTGGTTGCACATTATCAAGAAAATATTGAGACCGGGCGTGGTGGCGCACGCTTGTAATCCCAATACTTGGGAGGTGGAGACCGGAAGATCCGCGTTCGCGGCCAGCCTCAGCTACTTAGTGAGGCCCTCTGCAAATTCGTGAAACCCGGTTTCAAAATAAAGTATAAAAAAGCCGGGCGTGGTGGCGCACACTTGTAATCCCAGTACTTTGGGAGGCGGAGACCAGAGGATCCGGGTTCGCGGCCAGCCTCAGCTAGCTCTCTCTCTCTCTCTCTCTCTCTCTCTCTCTCTCCTTAGTGAGGCCCTCCGCAACTTCGTGAGACCCGGTTTCAAAATTAAGTATAAAAAATAGGGCCGGGGAAGTAGCGCGGAGGTAGAACGCCCCTGCGTTCAATCCCCGGTACCGCAAAAAAATAAATAAATAAATAAATAAAATAAAGTATAAAAAAATAGGGCTGGGTGTGTAGCTCGGAGGTAGAATGCCCCTGGATTCAATCTCTGGTACCGCAAAACAAAACAAAACAAAACAAAAAATGATTCATAAAGATGAGTAATTAGCTTGGCGTGGTGACACACGCTTATAATTCCAGTACTTGGGAGCCTGAGACCAGAGGATCCTGGTTCGCAGCCAGACTCAGCTACTTAGTGAGGCCCTCAGCAACTTAGTGAGACCCTGTTTCAAAATAAGGAATAAAAAAAATAGGGCTGGGGGTGTACCTTGGAGAAAGAATGCCCCTGGGTTCAATCCCCAGTACCGCAAAAAAAAAAAAGATGAGTAATTGAAAACAGATATGGTTTGTTCAGTGGTTTCAGGATTCCCTTAAACTTTTAGATAAGTTTAATTGATAAGAAGTGGCATAAAATGTTTATTTTGAAATTGTTACTAAACATCCATAATTTGCTTGGATTTTCCTTTTTTTTTTTTTGCGGTACTGGGGATCGAACCCAGGGGCATTCTACCTCTGAGCTACACCTCCAGCCCTATTTTTTATTCTTTACTTTGAAACAGGGTCTCACTAGATTGCAGAGAGCCTCCCTAAGTAGCTGAGGCTGGCTGCAAACCTGCGATCCTCTCATCTCAGCCTCCAAGTACTGGGATTACAAGCATGTGCCACCACGCCTGGCTTTTTTTTTTTTAATCAGCAGCAAAAATTGGCATGATATCAGCATCTTTTGTGCTATCAAAACATATCAGTATTGCAAGTTGTCTTATTACTTTCAGCCTTAGGATAAGATGAGCAATAGATAAACTCAATCCTTGCCTATGATTAGGTGTACTCCACAGGCACTGTAGTGTGTTTACTCACTGGGGCACATTTAATGAAATAACAACATACAGGCTGGGATTATAAACAAAACAAAAAACTTACAGTTTTCCTAATTAAGGACATATTTCTAAGATATTCAAACACATTGTGGCAGGTAAAGATACAGAAACCAAAAATGAGTTTATGTAACATGAGTTTCATTTCATTTGGTGTCTGGTATGTGAACATTAGGCATATAGAACATTCATGTGTATGCTATCACAGTATTAGTTCATAGTAGTTGATTATGTAGTTCTTTGCCACAGTCACAGGCTGTAGATTGCAAACAGTCTTGCATGTTTGCAGCTTGCTGACCCTTACACCAAGAAAGTATTTCCAACTAATTTAAGACTTTCCAATAGGCTTAAACGAGTATCTCGACAAGCCCCAAAGCACTGGCATTATTTCTCTCCACCAATTTCCCACTGCCCCTTAGCCAGTATGGGCTCCTCCAACCGGTCATTCTTCTCTCTGCCTCACCACCAACATGGTCTATGTTGGTGGCAGCAGTGTCTAGAACGCTCTCAAGGCCATCTGTCTTGATACTGTAATTTCTTTGTGGTCCCACTTGGACTATGCCTCTTCTCTTAGTCATTCATCTTGGCTATCATTCTGTCCTGTGAAATCCTGTCCTGACATTCTGTATCTCAGGATCTAAACCTTTTTCTTTTTCGTTTTACTATCATAAAGTTATAGGCTTTGAATACTGCTCCACACCAGTGCCACTCACAGAATTCATCAGCAGAGGGAGCTAAATAAAAGAAGACAAGTCCTTCAAATGAGAAGACCTGTAAAGCAGAGAAAGCACTGTGACGCTTTCATAAGCTGCTACGATTGAAAAAGAGCTTCAATGATACTAGAAAATGTTAGACATCAGTTATTTGGGCCCTAATCCCAGGTTAAAACTTGTGTAAAGTGATTTATGTTTTTGAAAGAAGATAATTCTATATCATGTTAAAAACCTATCAGGATGACCTGATAAGCATATACATATTAGAGAACCAATCTGATATTTAGTTCCTTTCTTTCATTTCCCCCCTCTGAAAGTTTTATTTATGAAATGAGGCTACTGCTTTGTACAGAATTTTATATTGAACACTGTCTTAAAATTGCTAAAGATTTTGGCTAATCCTTTCCAAGTTTTAAAGAGTAAATTTTGAAGTAAATTTCTTATATTTTGTTTTGATTAAGTGTATGTATCTTAATTTCAGTTAGCAGACTTGAAGAAAGAGAAGCAGAACTGAAGAAAGAATATAATGCATTACATCAGAGACACACCGAGGTGGGTTTCTGGGTTGTTCTTACCATGCTAATATTAAGACAAATAAATGGACCTTAGAAAGTATATCTTAATTTTTCTTTGAAAATCAGAATAATTCTTAGATTATTTCCAGAAAACATTAAAATCATACAGCATTTACCTAGTTACCAAATGTTGGCTTTTTTTAAAATTTGGAATTAACTTTTCATGTAGTGAATTAGTGTGCCACACATTAATGTAGTTACTTAAGGCTGTTCCAGTACTTGTCTCCTTGTCTGGCTAAGCAAAACCTACGTGCACATAGTAAAAAGATGGTATGTTGCTAACGTGAGAGAGTTGACTTGTTACCAATTTGGAAATGATGGGTAAGGATCTTTATCTATCTTTATCATCCATTATATAACATATACACGTACATAGCATAAACATATATAGCATAAACACATTACAGTGTTTTAAAATTATTCTAAAACAAGTTTTCTGAATGAGTTTTCAGTATTTTATTTTTTTGCAGTACTGGGGATTGAACCCAGGGGCATTCTACCTCTGAGCTACACCCCCAGCCCTATTTAATCCTTATTTTGAAACAGGGTCTCACTGATTTGCAGAGGACCTCACTGAGTTGCTGAGGCTGGCTGTGAACCTGCGATCCTCCTGTCTCAGCCTCCCAAGTACTGGAATTACAAGCGTGCACCTGCTGAGTTTTCAGTATTATAAATTGATAGTTCCAGCATATCTTTTCTCCAAAACAAATTAGAAAATGTACTTGATTTTTTTGGTTTTTATTTATTTATTTTTGCAGTACTGGGGATTGAACTCAGGGGCATTCTACCTCCGAGCTATACCCCCTAGCCCTATTTTTTATTCTTTATTTTGAAACAGGGTCTCACTAAGTTGCGGAGGGCCTCACTAAGTAGCTGAGGCTGGCCACGAACCCGGATCCTCCGGTCTCAGCCTCCCAGATACTGAGATTACAAGCATGCACCACCATGCCCGGTGAAAATGTACTTGAGAGTTTTAAAAGTTTCTTATTATGATTCTCTGTCAGCCTTTCATATGTTCGATTTGTTTCTATCTTGTTAATGTGAAAATCTGTTTATCATGGTTAGTCTGGGTTTCACATACTTAAATAGAATTTTCATGGACTCATAAAAAAATTCCTTTTTTTGTGGTACTGAGGATTGAACCAAGGGGCAGTCTACCTCTAAGCTACCCCTCCAGCCCCTATTATGTTTTTGTTTTGAAACTGGGTTATGCTAGGTTGCGAGAGTCTCGCTGTGTTGCTGAGGCTGTCCTCCAACCTGTGATCCTCCTGTCTTAGCCTCCCAAGTACTGAAATAATTCTTTATCCCTTTCTAATGCTGTCTTTCCCATGATAGACATTTCTAGTCTTTATTTATCTCTATCCCTATCTATCTAATCTGTCTTTGTGTGCACTGGGTGTGTGTGGGGGTTACTAGGGATTGAACCCGGGGGCATTCTACCTCTAAGCCATACCTTTTATTTTTGAAACCAGGTCTTGCTAGGTTGCTGAGCCTTGCTATGTTGCTGAAGCTGTTCTCGAACCCGAAATCCTCCTTTCTTAGCCTCCCAAGTACAGGGATTGCAGGCATGCACCACCATGCCTGGCTCTGTTTATTGGTGCTGGGAGTTGAGCCTAGGACCTTGAGCATGCTAAATAAGCTCATGCTCTACCACTTAGCTACATTCCTGGACCTAGTTCCCATCTTTAGCTCCCATTTTTTTCCATTAGTTTGTGTGATTTCCTATGTAGCCTCTAGTAGAGACCTATGTTGTTGCTTTTAAAGGAATATAATAAAATCCCACTGCATTCAGTTTCATTTGCTTTACAATAATTTAGTTAACACTTTCTTGGGAAGGGTTAGAATTTCCTGACTGATAGCCCTGACAGGTGAGGTTTGGTTATTACCGTCTTAGTTTTATAGCCATACTAAAAACATGAAATGGCACAAAATTGATATTCAGTGGTATAAGGAAAAGATTGATCACGAAGGGCTGGAACCATAAAGTTCTGGGAAGACAGGAACAGATTACACAGCAGTTTTTTCAGTATATAAAAAAAATCCACATTTTAATAATATGATATTTACTAGGTATTAAGGCTGTTTTTTAAAAGACAGATTGTTAAAAGCCTATTGCTGGTTCTTTTTACATCATTCATTTCAATGCTTGAACAGTGCCCTGTGCATAGTGCTTATCAGTGCTGATAATTATATTTGGAAGAATATGTTTAAATGTTATAGGTAATTGATAGTGATGAGTAATGCTTTTTAATGAGGTGCTAACCTTTGTAATAATTAAAGTTATTAAATTATGCTGAATGCAGTTCTTGGGAGGCTGAGACAGGAGGATTACAAGTTCGCGCCAGCCTCAGCTACTTAGTGAGGCCCCCTCCACAACTTAGTGAAACCCTGTTTCAAAATAAAAAAGATTAAAATAGGGCTGAGGGTGTAGCTCAGAGGTAAAATGCTCCTAGGTTCCATTCCCAGTATCACACACACAAAAAAAATTATTAAATTATGATGTATTCAATTGAAATATGTATAAGATATATGCATTCTTGAAAGATCACCTATAAAGTGGAATTTCATGATTTTCCCCATATATCTATTTAATAAAAATGAAAATATGTTCCTACAGAAAAAAAAGCTGACATAAATGTAAAATGAAAATATATAATAATTTTTCTATTTCTGTACCGTCAGGGAAAGACAGTCCAGGAAGAAAAAACAATCTCAGGAAAATAAATACCAGATCAGAGAACTGTGGCTGTCCAGTAGCAAAGGCAGCTTCCCCGTGCTGCCTGACAGCTTGCTTCATAGGATCCCCTCCCATAGTCACAGGCAGCTTCTGTCCTCTCCCTGATAGGCTCTGTTCTGTTTTGCCTACAGGGAGGCTCATGCAACACAGATGTGCTGCTTTGAAATGTGGGTCTACTCCAGTCTACAGTTTTTTATATTTATACATCTGTTCTAGAGATGCCATTCAGTTGGCAATTATAAGTAGCTCTCTAACCGTAAAGAACTAGGTGTGCTTTAAAGGTAAACTCTGGAGCCCTATGAGTGGCACACACCTGTAATCTCAGCAACTCGGGAGGCTGAGGCAGGATGATTGCCAAGTTCAAGGCCAGCCTGGGAAACTTAGCAAGACCCTGCTTTCTACTACGACAACTACTACCACCACCACCACCACCACAACTACTACTACTACTGCTGCTACTACTACTACTACTACTACCACTACCACTACCACTACTGCTACTACACACACACACACACACACACACACACACACACACACAACTTAAAAAAATAATCCTAGTACTCGGAAAGGTGAAAGAGGAGGATCGCAGGTTAAGGCCAGCCTCAGCAATTTAACAAGACCCTGTTTCAAAATAAAAAATAAAATAGGGCTCGGGGTATAACTCAAGAATGCCCCTGGGTTCAGCTTCTAGTACCAAAATAATAAGTAAGTAAATAAATAAATAAAAATAAACTCTAGAAACTTTTAGGAAAAGGAAATCTGGAGGGTTTAATATAACCTTTACACTGTTACTTCCAAAGAAGGTAGCATCTTTCATACAAACAAAGTAATTTAAATAATATTTTTAAGCCGGGCGTGGTGGGTCGTGCCCAGTAATCCCAGTATTTGGGAGGCTGAGACTGGAGGATTGCAGATTCAAGGCCAGCCTCAGCAACTTAGACCATTTCAAAACAATAACAACAAAAAAGGAGTAGGAGTGTAGCTCAGAGGTAGAATGCCCCAGTACCACCACCAATAAAAAAAAAGTACTTTTACCAAACACATCATTTATGGCTTGAGGAAAACTTACTGTGACTCTTTTTGTAGTGTGAATAGCAGTTCTCTAATCAAATGAAAATTTTGTGCACATTACTGAATTTACCTAAGATATGCCTTAAAGAGAATAGCACAGGGAGAAAAAAAGGTTATTAATTGTGAAGCAGTTGGCCATATGTTCAGTCCTCTTATTATAATTACCAAAACATGAACTCTGTATAATCCTGGGAAGATCTCACATCAGGGAGTATTTTTTTGTTGTTGTTGTGGTACCGGGGATTGAACCCAGGGGTGTTCTACCTCCGAGCTACACCCCCGGCCCTATTTTTTTGTACTTTATTTTGAAACTGGGTCTCACGAAGTTGCAGAGGGCCTCACTGAGTAGCTAAGGCTGGCCCTGAACCTGGATCCTCCAGTCTCCGCCTCCCAAGTACTGGGATTACAAGTGTGCGCCACCACACCCGGCCTATCAGGGAGTATTTAAATGCATTCTTATTTCATCTTTTGACCAAACTGTTATTCATTCCTCTTTTATAAATGTATGTATTTGATTTGGGGGCTACATATGGAAAGACTCAAGGCTAACATGTTTAAAAGGATCTATGCTACTTATCTCCAAAACTTCACCATTCCCTTTTTTTTTTTTTTTGCTTTTAGCCAGTGCTAACCAAGTCATTCTCTGCTATGAAGATATCTTGGAGACAAGGGGCATGGGGCTTGGGGCTTATTCCAAACCAGGATTTTCCAGACAGTGTACTTGGGATTGTTCTTGATGACTCAAACTGTTAGTTGCTGTAATAAGTCTTAAATATATGCAAATTAATTTGCATTTCTGAGAAAATTGTGAATTACAGTTCCAAAACCAAGAGGGATGAGACTGGTGGACTCAATAGTTAGAGTATCTAAAGTATGCCCTGTTTTACTCTCACATCTCTTTTCTTTCTGGTCACACTGGTCCTGCCCTCCCACCACCACCACTACTTACTACTGCTGTTGCTACTACTGCTGTTCTTCTTCTTTGAGACCCTGTTATTAAAAGTTTTATGTACAGTTTATTTTTCTACTTTTTTGTGCATTTGTGGAATATAGCGCATATTATTTTTAGATGTCAGGAAATGCTTTAGGGTGTGGGGTTTTTGTTTTGGGTGTGAGGAAGAAAAGGACAATGGGCTCATTGCCTGCCTAGAGAATTAACTAAAAGGGCAGATACAGCATAAATCCTATAATGTTTAACTGCTCAGTTGACTGAGTCAGACCTGAGATCTGGCCTTAATGCTAATGACAAAAAAGTAGTTAATCACTAACTAGCATATCAACTTTGGCAAGTTATTTTAGCCTGTAGCTGGAGTTTATCTATAAAATTGTGTTATTTTGAGGACTGAATGAAAAATGGCTATAAATGCACTTCCTGACATGTAGTTGGTTG